>JADDOH010012333.1:0-90007 GCA_016648135.1 Agrypnia vestita | reverse complement strand
AGCTCGATTGGATCACGGGAAAAGGGTCAAAAATCGATCCAAAGTTTTTTTGACGGCAAGCCGGCATGCAAGCAAGCAGACGCCACGAGTTAATAAGGGAGTAAAAAAAATGATAGGACTTTTTATTTTCACTCTTTGAGAAAAAGTTAAAGTGAAGAGTGTTGTCATTTTTACTTCCTTTTTTTTAACTCGTGGCGTCTGCTTGCTTGATTCCTTGACGAAAAAACTTTGGATCGATTTTTAACCCTTTTCCCGTGATCCAATCGAGCTGAAACTTTGCAAGCAGACTCGAGCGACGATCAAAAAGATCTATCAAATTTTAGTTTAAAAAAAAAAATTTGGATTATTCAAATTTTTAAAGGTTTTTTCATACAACTTACTAAATTGTATGAAAATATTTCAACACGTCTGCTACACACTAAACCTGATTATAGTATAATTTTGGATTTTTGGAAAATTTTTATTACTCCCTTTCGTAGCGTCGCCCGACCAAAGCCCAACGCGTTTCAAACCAGTTTCCACAAGTAAATGAGAAAGGGAGTATAGTAAAAACTTGGTTTTTATGGGTTACTTTTTTAATATATTTTAAAATGGGCTTTCACAAAGTTATATGGATAAATTTCGAAAAAAACATTATTAATTTAAAGTACTGCAAAAGTAAAAAACTGAAACATTTTTATTTTAATACCATTTAAAATGTAAAACAAAAATGTATACCAAGATAACTCTGCTTTTAATCACTTTGGCTTTATTTATCATGTTTATTCTGAAGATAATTTGAGTTGGGTTGGTCGTTATATTTTATGGTGGATCTTAAAATAGTTTTCGTATAAATTGGTATCTTCAGAAGACTAACGAAACAATAATAAAATGAACGGGTCTGAACCAGTTTTCTTCGTCGAGACGATGTATTGAGCCTTCTTAAACTTCTTCTATATCAAATAATAAATATTTAAATTTCTAATTATTTTAATGTAAATAATTACAACCATCTTAACCCCGCGGTTATTTCCTGAAATATTACAAATAATAATTGTTTTAATTGCTTCTAAATCATTTATTATTTTCTAAAACTAATGTTATTTTTAAATCCAATTAATTCTGCTTTGTAATTGTTTTCTTAAAATTTTTTTTCGATTATAAGTTATCTATACCTATAAAACTGAATGTCTGTCTGTCCGTTCTCTATACAAATCTACACCGTTTGTCCGATTAGATTCAAATTTTGCATTTTAAATCCAATTAAATCTGCTTAATTGTTTTCGATTACAAGTTATCTATACCTATAAAACCCAATGCCTGTATGTCCATTCTTTATACAAATCTACACCATTTGTCCGATTAGAATTTTGCATTGCTTTAGGACCCGGCGGGTATCACAGGCGATATTTTCCCTTCCTTCTTAACCCCTTGCCATATATTTTCAATATGAAAATCTGTACCGTTCGACCGATCGGACTCAAAATGTGCAAACTTATTGCTTAGGACCCAGGGGAAACATAAGCGACATTGCCCCCCTCCCCTTTTACCCCTTCCTCTTCTTCTGATATATTTTCATGCAAAAATGTACCGTTCGACCGATTTGACTCACAATTTGGAAACTTATTCTTTAGGACCCGGCGGGTAACACAGGTAAAATTTACCCCCTCTTCTTTCTCCACCCTCTGCCCTGATATATTTTCTGTATAAATCTACACCGTTTGACCGATCTGAACGAAATTTAGCATACTTATTCTCTAGACCCCGAGGGTAACAAAGGCAACATTTACCCCTCACACTTTTATTAAGGGGGAATCCAGAATTTTCTGTGTATAGTTTTCTGGGATGTTCTGCCGTGTATGTGTGATCTTTCTGGCCGACGTTTCAGATCCCATTGCAGGGTCCATCATCAGGGCTGATGAAACGTTGACCAGAGAGGTCACATATACACGGCAGAATATCCCAGAAAACTATACACAAAACGTAGGTTTGTATTCTCTCTTAATGAAAAGTTTTTGAGAAAACTTCCAGAGATAAGTTGTTTAAAATCTTTTGTTTCATTAATTTGCAGTTAATTATTATAAGATGGATATTGTATGGTATACCCATGTGACACGGAATCAATTAACGCTTTAGCTCACATCCGGTTTAAATTCAACCCCCTATAATCATTGCTAAATACGAGATACAAGGGTAATTAAAGCCCGAGCTCCCAAATACCAATCAGACCCCTACAGCAAAACCAATAATTTTGGCGCATATATTATCATCGGGCTAAAGAATCCTCAAAATCTACATAAATATGAATGGATAGATATCACTTGTTATGTTTACAAAGGTTTATAACATTGTAAGCTTATAACATTATGTTCACATTAATTATGTATTAAAGTTATATAAAATAAGTGCTCATATTCCATTGCAATTCTAATATTGTCACAAAAATGTAGAAATAGAAAGTATTATACATTATCGAGGATTTCTTTGTAGTCTGGATATTCTACAATCAATTGTAAATTACTAGAAGAGTCTAGAACAAACGGCGGAAATGCCGACCAAATTCGTGAAACATCCGGAAACTCGAAACTCTTATTAACGCGACGCAACCGCTATGCAGTGAGTTTGCTGTGACAGTTCGTCGACGTTATAGAAGCGAGCGAATAGTAAACCCATGCGATCGACAAAAGTATAGTGAAATAGTAAAAAATCGAGTGACATGTGCGAAATCAGTATGAATTACATAATACCGTTGCAGTTAGGTTCATGTTCATATCATTATGACTTTTGTACCTACTGTGAAACGAAATTCGTAGGTATACTTATTTTTAACTAAGTTAAAGTTTTTTTTATGTAGACACTCTAACGAATAAAATCATATATTATACAAAATCCAATATTGTTATGTGAGTCACGGAAAAATTTAAAGAAAACTGACTTTTACGATTACGTTCACATATATACGGTTTAGATGTAAGTACGACCTATTTATTCTGAAGGAACACTTTTCAATTTATGTTCATCGTAAACATATTGTAGGGACTGTAATCACTGGATCTGCTTTGTTGTTGAGACGAAACTTGAACTGGAAGAAAGGTATTGAATGATTAGAAGCAAAGGACTTAATCTGAACTACCTCGTTTTCCTCCAGTGCAGTTGAACGATGTGGAAGCATATATCTATAGATATTATAATTTTTCTTGTTTTATGACGTCTTTTTTGTTTTTTTTATAATTTTTCAACCGTTCTATAAAATAAATATTCTTAAAATAACATAACAGTGGCTACAAAAACGCTATGAAACCAATATTCGACATGCAAAAAATAGGATTACGACAAAGTTTTGTATTAAATGTTAGACAAGAGTTTGTATTAGAAATTATGAAGTATTATTTCAATGAATGTACTCAAAAATTTCATAATTATGATGGTAGATCCAGACATAAATTAATACAAGGGCCGAAAATTACTGAAACAATGTATGTAAAAGTCCCTTATATACAGCTACTAAATACTTTAATCTATTACCCACCGAACTAAAAATTGTAACCGAAGCAAACAAGTCAACTAAAAACAAAATAAAAAATGGATAATCGAAACACAAGAACATCTGATATCCTTATAAATGTGTATTGTATTCATCATACAACTATCATTCGAGTGACTATTTTGAAAGCTAGGTATTAATATTAGTATTATTAATATTTGTGGTTAGACATTATAATAGATTGTTAACTTAGTAAAAACTACTACCAGATTTTAGGTCTACCGGTTTCGAGACGTACCCGTCTCTTCGTCAGGATCAACACTACACCACTATATTCACAAGACTATATACCCCAACCATAACATCCAATTTAGACCCCGCCACCTCTTACTCTCTTTCGTTAGATTCCTGAATGATCTGTAGGCTAGTAGTGCATGCTTGTCTCTGACAAGATTAACACGCATGTGATCAATATTGGTGAAAGTTTAACAATACTATGGTTGGGATGTACAGTGTTGTGAATACAGTAATGTAGTGTTGGTCCTGACGAAGAGACGTACGTACGTCTCGAAACCGGTAGGCCTAAAATCTGGTAGTGGTTTTTACTAAGTTAACTAACAATCTGTTATTAATATTAGTCGCTAGTTACTAATTTATATTGTTTTTATTGAGTTTCAGTCGTGTGTCATTATTACACACGTCTAACTTCTCATCTCCCGAACCTATGTACAGTTATATGTATAATGTATATACCTTTATAGGATTTAATATACGTACCTATAATGTATGTAATATATAATATATTTTGTATATTTTCTCGATAAGCATACAAGGGACCTAGCTGAAGGAAGTCAAAAAATTCAAATACCTTGGGGTGGAATTTTCTAGCGACGGGAGGCAGGAAAGTGAAATAGATAGAAGAATCGGAGCTGCAGCCGGCGTTGTACGCTCTTTATATAATGCGGTAAAAATCCGAGCTTAGTGTCGAGGCAAAACTGACTGTTTTCAAATCTGTGTACAAGCCTACTCTAATATATGGCCATCAAATTTGGATCCTGACGGAGAGAGTGAGATCAAGGGTCCAGGCTGCCGAGATGAGTTTTCTAAGGGGGGTAGCGGGAGTCACACTGATGGACAGAGTGAGAAGTGCCGACATGGCACACACTCGGCATGGAGCCCCTACTCCTGCACATAGAAAAATCACAACTGAGGTGGCTTGGACATGTGCTCAGAATGCCAGAGGAACGATTACCAAGAAGAATCCTCTTGGCAACCCCGGAGGGAAGACGGCCGGTGGGTCGACCCAGATTAAGCTGGGAGAGACAACAAAAAAAATGTATTTGAAAACAGAATGGGTCTGGACTAGTGATGGGTCCGCTCTGTACTCACTACTACAATGTAGTACACTACATTGAAGTGCACATTTCGCACGTTTTGAAGTGTAGTGCACACTACAAACTACAAACACCAAAGTTATTGAAAGTATAAACTTCAAATAGTACACTTCATTTCAAAGCGAACACTACAAAGTACATACACTTCAAAGTTATCGAAAGTATGAGAAACATACTTTAAATAGTGCATATTTTACGTGAAATTTTTGGGAAGTTGATGTAGCTAAACGAAGAAATCTAGTTTGAAAAATTTTGGGATCGAATGAAGAAATCTGGCTGGCGACCTTTTTTTTATTATTTTTAGGTCGCCAAATATTACTTTGGAGATTACTTCATTTCATTACACTTCACTTCATTAATACTACAATTACTTCATTTCATAACTTTACTTCATTAATACTACAATTACTTCATTACATTACTTCACTTCATTAATACTACAATTACTTCATTACTTCACTTCATTTACTTCACTTCATTTCGTAGTACTACAATTACTTCACTTCAAGTAGTTTTTACTACAATTGTAGTGTACATTTTGTAGTCTTCAAACTGGTGAACGTGTATGTGTTGTAGTCTTCATTTTGAAATGTAGTTTTTCCCTTCGCTAGTCTGGACTGGTTGACTCGAGCAGAAGCAGCGCAAGACAGGGGATCGTGAAAGCACCTTGTCGAGTCTTTGGGCCCCCGACCCTACTAGGACAAGGGGAGGAAGAAGATGATGATGATGATGATGATATTTTCTTTTGGGATTTAATAAAAAAATAAAATATTTGTTTGACAATGTTTATGTACGATTTTGTTGCAATTCTGTTCTGAATATTACAGGTGCATCTCTCTGCGGCTTTTCTCAGTGGACAGGCACTCACGAAATGCAGATTATCGCTTAGAAAATAGTCACGTGGAAGTCTTGAACTGCTCGACTCCAGCATTGCCATAATTTGCCCTCTACATGATTGCCTCTGTAGTCGGAAAGCCTCTAGAATGTATAATGTTTTAAGAATCCTTGGGATTCTAAACTCCAACGGTCGCTGGAGTAGTCTCGATCTTGCAAGTGCATCTCAACCAGTGTTTTAAAAAATACAAGCGCTAAATGTTCACAATTAGTAAATGTTTTATACAGGCATAAAGTAAATTAAAACTGTATTAGATGCATAAGACAGAAAAAAAGTTATATAAATTGTGAAGTCTCACAGAGGCGAAGCTATTTATATGAGACACGTGTATGGAATTTTTTTTAACAGTATGGCCCAGGGCTTACGATCTGACCTAAGTGAAACTTTGAGAGACACCAAAAACAATTTTAAAAAAATATTTACTACACGAAATCAATGGGCACGTATTTAACCGGTACCGATCTTAAATTCATAATTATTGTTGTTACAATATTTCACACAGATTGAGAATAATTTGCGTTACTAGAATATTCGATCCGCCCCGTTTCGCACGTAAGTACCCCTCTGAATATCACACTGCTAGCCACACCGCCGCATTGTTCGCTTTTATCTGTGTATTTGCAGAAATGTCACAACAACACAACAATATAATCTTTATTTAAAAATATGAATTAAAATAATAAGTATCCAAAAACTTTATATAAAAAATCCAATATTATTATTAGATTGATGCACATTTATCTGCCGTTTTTTAAATAATTGTATAATAGGCATGAAGGCAGATTTTTAAGTAACCTTCTGTAATGTAGGTGCATGTCTACTATTATCGAAAATAACATTATTTCAGTAACAAACTAAGTTTTTACGCAAATAATTGCATTTTCATCCACCTATTTTTAATTTCTCGCAAAAACGTTTTTAATTACCTATATATGACAAGCCTAAGTAAACATTGCATTGTGTCTATGATAACAGTTCAAGAGACACGGTGATGGTTGCTTATGCGTGACGTCATTCGCTCTGATCGGTGTTTCAGTTAAAATGGCCGATTGCAGAATTGCATAGTATTACTTTATTGAAAATCTTATTAACCTAAATGTGTACATAAAAACTGGATAATTTTTTTGAATCCTTTCAAAATATTTTCTTCTTCAAAATTACTTATTCTTTAATATTCTCATCATGCATATTACATTATAATATAACCAAAAATATAAAGAAGTAGTATAGTAAATATAGTCACCGCCAACAATAATTAGTGCTTCCATTTGTTTGAAAGTATTCGAAATTCAAAATTCGAAGATCACAGGCTTTAAAGCGAAAAAAACACTTTCGCTATATATACCCTTTCGTTAATCGCTCCCTCGCTGAGAAAATCGTTGAGATTGAAAAATGACTCAGCAGCTTTCCACCCTTCGTGAAAAAATTTTTGGAAAAAAAATTGGACAAAAACTTCGAAAAAGCTTACGGATGTTACACGAATGGACGTACGGATAGACAACGAATTTTTTTTTATTTTGGATGTATACGATAAATTTTAAACTCCTTCTTTCACTTTACTGTTTTCATTTCAATAAAATTATTCAATATTTTTAAGGACCTTTCGTCACCTTATTGCACACTGCATACAATGAAACTTATTTTCGCTACAGAAGACAGATTTGCCTTTATAAAATTTCCGATACATTTCACAAAGTGCTCACAATTCAGCGTCTTTCAATACTTGTCGGTGATAAAATAGTAGAATTTTAAGGACGAACGGGGCATACCAAAAGCGTTTCTGACAACTTTTTGGCTTTGCTTTCGCCTCATTTACTCTGAATCGTGTTGGAACAATACATATATTGCGGCTGAATTTTCGAACTTATATGATTTATTTTAAAAATATATTTTTTCATAAGATGTATGGAAATGGCATATGGAAAAAATGGTCAAAGAGAACCAAACAGCATGTGGTGGCCCGAGATACATACACACAGACACCCGTGTAATGGGTTACCACTGCTGATTGAGGCAAAATTGCTGAGCAAGGCAAACAGGCGACAAAGTTCTCAATCTCACTTCTCCAGTGAACGGCTCATATAGCGGAAGCCCTTGCCGTCAGACCTTCAAACGTAACGCTTTCACTTGTAACCCTTGTACCTACTGTATTCTTTATAACTTTTACTTTTGCAATTCAATAAATTCTGTAAAACCATCGTGACTTTACATCATCAACACCGCATCAACTCATCCTAAACCGGAGGGCTCATCCACCTCCACAAGCAGAATTGCCAAGACGAATAGGAATGAGCTGGGCTGCTTTTGGCAAATTCAAACGTATAAAGAGATCGCAATTAGCTTAAAAAGAAAAGTCTTTGAATCATGCATACTGCCAGTGATGACATATGGAGTGGAGACTATGGCTCTTACAAATAAAATTGTAGAAAAGCTCAAATGCACGCAACTATCCATGGAGAGATCCATGCTTGGAATAAGTCTAAGAGATAGTATTAGAAATGACGAAATTAGACGCAGAATTAGAGTAGTGGATATCATGGATCGTGTAGCGAAGCTAAAAAGGCAATGGGCAGAACATGTTGCAAGGCAGGATGCTACAAGATGGCCTCCCAGAGTTCTGAAAACCTTGGGAGAATAAAAGAAGCATCGGAAGACCTCAAAAGAGATGGACTGACGTTATAGCCGCTGTGAGGGGAAAAAAATGGCTACTATTAGCAAACAACAAGGAAGGATAGAAGGGTATGGAAGAGGAGGAAGAGGAAGAGGAAGAGGAATCCAGCAGTGGAGAAACAAAGGCTGATGAAGAAGAAGAAGTAAAAGATATGGAAATATTGCTCTTTTTCATCATACAGCATACCTTTATTGACAATATCAAAACTACTATAAATTAATCGAGAGCCATTACTCGTCTGGTTCTTCTATTGTAAATACTTTTAATTAATAACAATGGCAGTGACTGCTTCGCTTGACTCTGGAAATCTAGACAAGTCACATGCCTCATACTTCTCATGTTCTCATGTTCCCCTCAATGCCTTTTTATTTTTACTTTGAGCTGTTCCATCATTTTTTTATTCATCTTGATCTCAGTGATTCATATCGATGTTCATGTTTTTTTTATTATCTCGATCGGTTACCTAGTCTCAATACAAAGTTTATATTTAAGTTTTGTTATTTTCATATGATATTATTATCTTTTACTTTTTTACATTTTTATGTATTATCTGATATCTATTCTCACTAATAAGTTTATTTTTAAGTTTATATAATATTATTATTTTTATATATATTTTATCCTTTGTAAACTATACCTATGACTAAATATGCAATGTACTTATGCAAGAAAATGGAAAAGAAACATGCCGACAAGCTGTATAAGGCTTGGCACGATCTATAACAATAGAAAATATGCATAAATTTAATAATAAATACTTAATAATAAAATAAAAATAATAATAAACTTTTCGTAAATGTAAGTATATTCACTATTTCTATTATTCAAACTCTGTAGGAAGTAATAAATATGAAATATAAAACTCTGATTCCACAAGCTATTTTCTATTGAAATTGCATTAAAATTGATTCCCTCTGAGCAATGTTGATGTCATGTATAGAAAAAAATCTTTTTGATTTAATAATACTCGAGAAATAAGAAAATTGTTTATTTTACGATATCGGTACTATTTTGATTTTGGGATTTAAAATATATTTGACTTCATATTTATATTTTTATCTTAATATAAAAATATATGTAATGCCTTACTTTAATAATAAAGTGTATTTATATATGTACAAAATATGGTAGAATCATAAATATGTAAGGTTATTTCCTGTCTGCAGTAGGCTCTGTGTACCTACTCAGTAAACAGTCGACGCAAATGCTCGTCCACTCTCAGCAAAAACACGACTATCTTCTAGTAAGGCAAGTTAAAGCACGAACATATACAAAAGAGACTTATTCATCATATATTAATGTATTATCACGTCTAAAACAATAATATGCGCTATTCTGAAAATAGCAATATAGCAACACTTAATAGACGAAAATAAAAATAAGAAATAAACGTGACGTAAGTATACGTCAGTGGTGTGGTCAAAGGGAGAAAAAAGTCATGTACTTATCCGTCAAAAGTCATTTATAAATAGAGTCCAACAATATTTCTCTTTTCTCTGGTCCAACGTGACAATGACAATTTTGCCATAATTTTACATGAAGACGTTATGGGAGATGAAATTAATAAGTGCATATTAAATAATCTTTTTTCTATAAGCTTTAAATACAGCATTAGTACTTATTTGATGTAATTTTAATCGAAACATGAGAATTGTGGGGTTGCGTTTGCGCGAAAGCTCGGCTGTCAGATCAGACCGGAGAAATCGGACTTTGCAAATAAAGTCATTTACTTTGAGAGAGTTACGTGAAAATATACAAATCTTCTTATTTAAGTACGACAAACACCGAATACTACACATTATCGACGTCAATCGAATATTTTACATGAATTTAAAATCAACTGAACTTGTATTCTCAAAATAACCATAATCACTGGAAATGTGGGAAAATCAATCGACCATTTTCGATAATTCGCGAACCTACATTGTGTATATAAGCGACGACGGGCAGATGCGCAGTTGTAGCAAGCGAAATAAAAAAGTAACTACCTACGTATTTGTGTAACAAAAGTAAAAGAGTGAGAGCAAGAATCCAGTAGCTGAAGTCACAGATCCCCTACTTCTACATATTGAGAAATCACAAAAAGGGTGGCTGGGACATGTGCGAAGAATGCCAGAGAAACAATTACCAAGAAGTATCCTCTTGGCGACCAGTGGGTCATCCCAGGTTTAGCTGGGAGAAACAACAACAAAAAAAATATACGGACACAGCACAAGATGGGAATATGGAAGCATTTTGTCGTGTCTTTGTGCTCCAGAAGAGGATTATGATAATAATGAAAAAATATTGTATTTGGTCGCTCCAGCATCCATTTATATTTTTATAATATATATATATATCGAACGCCTGTGCATGGAGGGATAGACAAACTCTCCACCTGTTATATACCTGCAATGCGACGACCGATCAGAGTCAAACTCGCCAGTATATAATCATCTCAACCGTCTCCACCATGAATATCTTCATGGTGGAGACGGCATCCGCATCTTCATACAGTCCGTTTCAGAAGAGTACAGAGTTTACTGGCAAATCGGAGGATCCGAAGGTGAATTTTGCATCGTCTCTTTTGTGTAGGGCGTTTCGCACTTGTACTGGACAGCTGGCTTGCTTTGGAAGTCTCCGTATAGCTGTCAATTATTTGAGCGTACTATTTATTCTAGTAACGAAATTTATGGAAAATTTCGAATTATTTTATAAAGGCGTAATAAACGAATGCGAATATAATTCGAAGTTCCATACGAATACTGTCGAATCTGCAAAAAATCGATTTTAATACATGTCTTTAAGTGTACAATTTATTGTATATTTTCTTTTTTCGGATATTGTTCAAGAAAAGTTCAATTTTTTCCCTTATATTTGCTTTTTTGAAACGATAATTCAACCTTTTTTAACATCGTCCGAAAAAGTAGAGTAAATTGGAAGTTTAAGATAGTGTAACGAAAATCCAACTTTTGCAGATTCGACATTATATTTACGATGGGGTCGTTGATTTATTTCACTTGTGCTTCAGGTGTCGTATGTCTAATAGAAAACACAAACCTCACCAAAAATATAAATTCACCAAGGCACGGCCACTATAATGTATGAAATCTCTGTATTCGAACCACGCTTTTTGAGAATAATCCCGACATTATTTAAAGAAGAGTTACCCCAGAAACACTGGTTCGCATTTATCCACACATTTCCATTACCATAATTTATATCAGAAAACACACGTCAAATCCATAATTTAGCATTCAGGTCGCTTTCAATACAGAATTTTGATTTAAAAAGGACTTCCAGGGATAAAAGCCTGCGGGGGATGGGGGCAGTGTCCCGGATCGGTTAATTCTGGGGGCGTTTGGCGGCCCGATCCCCGTATGAATTATTTATGAAGTCTGAATATCAAGTAGATGTTTGACATTTGACTGAACGGTCAATATTTGAATATTCGACTTGAATATCTGAAATGAAAAAATGAGAGAAAATCATTTTTGGCAGTTGGCTCATCGAAATTCCAATCTACTTCAACGTAAGATTTGATTTATTAAAAAACGTATTCGCAATTTTGTTTTGAAAAGTCAGTAATCAATATATGTGTATTTGAATAAATAATATGAGGAAAATTCTTTATACCCTTTTTTTACTTACTTTTTGGAATTTTAGCACAGGTTACTGAGTTGATTCTCGTCGATTAACGAAAAAAAATCAATAAAAGGAAAACAATTTGTATAAAACAACTATTTTTTTAATAAACCACGTTTTTCGGGGCCACTGGTCCCTTAATTAGGATACAAAGTATATAAAATATAAAAATTAAAATTTGAAGTACATATTTAGGATATTTGTAATTATTGAATTTAAAATATGGTTATCTAAATATACGATTTTTTTCCATTCTTCCACTTTCAACTATTGTTGTGTGAATGAAATATTACAAAAACTTTTTCTTATTCTTTTTATTTAACATATGTCGGCCATAAAACAAAGGCAGCAATATCAAAAAAAAATTAATGCAGTCATCGAGGATTACTAATTTATAATATACTGAATTCGAGATTTCATAAAAGCCTATAAATTTTAATGAAACCTGATTTTCTAAGCGATAAATATACATTATCTAGAATTCAGTACATTTTTTGAACATTGTTGCCTTTGCTTGTGTACCCTAAAAATTATCTATTACTTTGGTTTTGTTAAATTTTTTTTTTTCAAAAAAAATATTTACTGTTTGTAGAAAAAATTACGAAATTTCTTAATCGGGTTCTAATTACTTAATAATTTCTAATGCAAAAAAGATTGTCCTTCATGACTGTGAATCCTTATATGACTAAGGAGTCCAATCCAGGATCCACAAGTTTTGGAGTATCTTGGGCAGCAGTGACTGCGCTGACAAGACATACGTCTAGACATGAGACAAGACATCCAATAAATTGTTAATGTTTTTTTAAAGATTTATGAAACATAGGAAAGACCAAACTCTGCTTTCAAATAGAATCAAGAAGTCACTGAATGATTGGTACAGTTACTGGGCACACCACTTACATATAAAATGAAAATAATGTTGTTAAGAAAATTAAAATCAGATTATATATATATATATATATATATATTTTAATTTCTAAGTTTAGAAATTTAAAAAAAATTAAAGTTTATTTTCTAATGTTTAGAAATGAAAAGAAATTCGGTATTAATTTGCTTAACAATATTACTTTCAATAACTATTTTCTGCTCTCAATATTCCCATTACAACTACCGTTACCAATGCCTTATATGTTAGTTATTTATATTTTCAACAAATTCAGGTAAAAATTATATTTTCGAAAGTTGTTTGATAATTCAATTTAAAATTAGAATAATTAAAACTCACATAGAGGGAACATAGTTTATGTATTTCATCCAATTTAATGTCCTGATTAATAATCTCTACAATTTAAACGCCAAACGCCAAATATAAAAGACATACATATTATTATTTTAGGAGAAAATCGATATACAAAAAGAGAAAAGTCTAAAACATTTTACATAGAAGACGCGTCCTTGGCACACAACACTGCCGTATTTGTTTCATTTGCTAAACGTATTTCCTTTATTGTGGTCCATACGTATGTTGAGTTTACTCTTTATCCAACAGTTGGCAATCCACGAGAATATTGAAGATGTGATATTTGTTTTGAGCTGAATCGTATAAACGAAGCTCAAAAAAACTCATACACAATCTGCTCAAAAAATAAGGCCCGTCTGTTCTGATTAGATTCCGAACAGAAACCTTACCCGAATTCGTTGAATAATTTTTGAACTTAACAAATTATAAAAATTAAACCGTGAAAAAAATCATATGCGTAACTGGCAACGCAGTCTTCCGGCAATTAACCGCCGGAATCTAGTGGACACGATATTGGCTTCTGGTACTGAGGGATCCGGTTCGATTTCCTGCGAGGTTACTGTACATCAACTGTGTGATGTGTATCCGTACAGTAATTGGGCAATATAATACAATTGAATATAGTTCAATACACTACAATTCAATACAATTCAATACGGTAATTGTGGCCTATTGTGGCGTTAAAACAGACTCTTAAAATATTTCATATAAGGCAACCAACAATAAATAACAAAAATCATTCTCTTACTTTCCGAGGATAGCAAGATGGTTATAATATCGCACACAAAAATAGACGTTAAAGTTTCTGTGATAATTATCAAAACCTATGTTTTTCTTTATTTAGTTTAGCAAAACATGCCCATAAACTTTATGCATGATGGTTTAACAAATTGTCTCTTTAATATTTTAATATAAAATATTGTCATAATGTATATTTCTTTAAGTCATATATTATATTTTAGTTTACATGCTTTGTCTGCGCGTGTGGTCATGCAGCCATTTCGAACGAGGCGGCTCGTATGCGCACTGCAATAAGACTAGAATATACAAAGATATAATCACATAAGGAGGTTGCAACAGTGATCATATTATCAATTGCATTAAAATTTTATTTTTGAATTTCGATCTGCAGTCTGAAAATATGTCTATTTTTGGTTTTCGAATTAAGAATATCGCACAATTTCTAATATTATAGCGGAAATGCTGGCTTCTGTTTAGTAATTTATTATTTGGGCACTTTAGATGAAGAAATTATTAGATGTTTGTGAAACAAACTAATTTCTACAAAATTTTAAAACAACATTAGTACTTATTTCAAATATTTTATGAATCACATCAAAATTGACAAAAGTGTTCAAAGATATACAATAATATACAATAGGAGTAAGAAAATTGTAGTTCTAAAATGAATTTTTCTGGTTGGAAATTCATGGAGATAATTTATTCATATTAAAGGTAGTACCTACTTATGATTCATAATTGAGATTTTTGGAACTATATGTATTTTATTGTTTCTAAACGATGAATAAGTCGTCGAGGAACTTCGTAGAAAAATATAATTTCTTTAAAAATGAATAAATAATAAGTTTTTAATTCAAGTATGCTACAGTAAAGTATATCAAATGTACCATGCATGAGAATAATATTCAGAAATGTAAAGCATTTAAATTTATTCGCTTATAAAATAATCCTTTCGAAAATTAATTCCGACAAACTCAATCTAAAAGATTTGGTTAATATTTAAATATGCGATATTTATCCCGACCCAAAAAAGCCTGGTTTTGCAAAAAGCTTAAACCCTAAAGGATTTCGACTACCCAATCGAATCACAGTAAGTTCTCACGGGTAAAAAGATCCCTTGGCAAATTTGTGAAATTTAATATTGAAAATATATAAGTGTATTCTTGTCGTGTTCTATGGAAAATAAATTACTAGTACATGGGACACTTTTTTGCAAAATTTAAAAAAAATAGCATTCACATGTTTGTAACAATAACTCAATTATAGTAGAGATCAAAAAGAATTAATTTAATATGGCTTTTGACTCAAACAACTTGACTTTATTCAGTATCTACAAATGTCAAACTTTCGTTTGGACACTTTTGAAAAATTTAACATTTTGAAAATCGACAACAATCACACAAATCATTTTTTAAATTTGGCCTTTCGTGTACCAGTGGCAGTTCAAGAACTTTTGAATTTAGTATTATATCTACCTGAAATTTTTAATTCATGTTAAAATGCCTAAGCATGTAAAGGTGTAGTGCACAATGTGGTGTTGGGAGCTATTTTAAACACACATTTTCCGGTATAATTAAGTGTCCTGATTCCAAAAATGTCATAAAATAACCGGGCCATAAAATAATGTACCTACCATCTTCTTCTTGATCTTCTTTTAGTGCCCTATCCGTTCGACGGACGTTGGATATTAATAAATTGTTTACTGCGGTCCAAAATAGCTGTCTTAGGTATTTCTGCCACGATGTTCTCTTTCTCCCTACCATCACAATTTACGAATACAAAACTAATAACCGTTAAAAAAAAATTGAAATGATGAATACCCAAAGACTTCCTTACCTACTTTCCTATAAAAAAATATAATTTTGTCTCTGTGAGACATCTATAATATATCTCGTTTATAAATGAAATCTATTATTTTTGTTTCCAGCATTAAAAAATATAAAATATATAATAATATTGTCTGGCCGTTTGCACTGTGCAGGTTTCAAATACAATATTTCACAATGTACAAGACATATATTAGTAAATATAAATAACTTGGCTAGCATTCGTGTTTCGTGACCACCGGGCTGCCGGCCGCGAAATGATTTTGATTGGTCGAAACTGACGATCGACGTATTCTACGCCAACCGCTAGCCAGGATTTAAACATTTTACAAATCTGACCAGTGACAGTTGAAAAGCGTGTGTGCCGGTGTCTTTTCTACTAAGAACTGACATTCTTTTTCGTGTGGTATCCGAATCCGTCGTAGACACATTTAGTTCACATAAGCATTTCGGAATAGACAGATCGATCTGTTCCGGATTCGACGAAGCAGGGAGAATTGGAAATAGGATCTGCACTTGACGTCCTAGGAAAACGCTGTAAGTACAATTTGTCAGCTGCGTACGTAGTTAGCTGTGGCCTAGTGTATCTCGGGTGTCAGAATATCAATCATTATCGGCGGACATTGGGAAGGAAAATATTTATTTCCCAATCCCGATCCACGTGCGATGGTGGCGATTCCGTCCGTCATCACACAATTCGCAAATACGAAGACGACTAATGCCTGTGGCGTTGACTCCCTGTTTTTGTACGCGCCGTATCTTGACAAAACTTCCGAAGGGTCTAAATTTCACGAAAGCTTCGACCAAATATTCCGGAATTAATGCGTGTAGTTGTGAAAAAAAAATTATTGTCAATCTTCGTATTGCTACTGATACATTAAATGGAGATAGCTATGCAGAAATCATCCAACCCAAAAAAACATGGAACTGAGAAAATGGCTTCTAACTAACTAACCATCACGCCATTTCCCCGCAGAGGTAGGCAGAGAGGATTGAACGCCACACTCTTCTATCCTGGCACACCACTTTTGCCTCGGCCACATTCATAAATCTTCTCATACAAGTTCTACGGTTGTTGCGGCTTTTTACAAGACCATCCTCAAACATATCTGATCATGCCAGGTCTTTTGCGGACGCCCTCTATTTCTGTTGCCTTCAACACTCGCCTTATATATTTTCTTAACCATCCTTTCCTCGTTCATACGTTCCACATGACCAAATCATCTCAGCACTCCTTTCTTTATTCTATCTACCACACTGTTATTTATGTTTTTTTTAATGTAATTGTAAGAAAAAATATATATACGACTATACGACGCGTTTTACCAGTTGGATTAATTCTACAAAATGTCTAAAAGTACAAGTTTTTTTAACTAATATTATTATTTGTAAGGATTTGTATATTTGAAGCCTCAAAAAAATGTCACACCAGTTTTTTAAGAGTTAATTTAATGGTTATAAGCGTAATGTGGGTAAGAAAAATATTAAATCCGATTTTTGCAACTTACATACGTAATTGGTAGTTCATTGTGGTCTTAGTGTAAAATTTCAAAAAATATGGAAAAAATTGAAGAAATTTGTTTGACCTGGAGTATTTACTGTAAATGATTTTGCATCATCACGATCAGTACGATCAGTTCTCTATTACTTTTGAGGGGTTTAAAAGCAAAGGCAGTAATATCCTACTCTATTACATTTGAGAAGTTTAAAAGCAAAGGCAGTAATATCCTATTTCTAAGATAAATACGAAAAACTTGTCACTACTCAAGGAAGTTTCTCTGGAAACTATGAAACCTACATTTTATTGGAAATAAGTTTTTAAAAACAATTGCCTGAGAATAATAAATAAATATTACATTTTTGAATATGGATATTGATGTGATTGCTACCTTATGCTGGAAAATGCTGCTTTTGCTATTTAAATTATTGAATATTGCTGTCTTTAGTCTAAAATCACTTTAATACAAAGCGACAATTTTGTCATTTGACACATCCTTTGGTCACGTGATGAAATTGATTGGGGGTTGATTGGTTGAAGTTGATATTACTGCCTGTGCTTTCAATAGTAATTTTGAAGCATAATTTTGGTGGGACAAAGCTATGTTTAATATGAAATCTCAAATTCAGTAGATTATAATTAGTAACAGTTCGCAACCATACGCGGGGACGTATAGACGTCCGGACAAGCGCGCGAATCATGGTTGTTTAACGATTTACTTGCCACAAATCTTAAAAACCAGAGGAATTGGCACATTGTAACACGCCAAAAGAGATGCTGGAAATCGGTATACCAGAGGAACGAATACCAAGAAATACTCCTGGCAATCCCGGAAGGAAGACGTGTACGAAAACATAATGGGTCTAGACTGGTTGACTCATAAAGAAGCAGCGCGAGACAGGGAAACATGGAAATAGCTTGTCGAGTCTTTGGACCCCAGATCCTACTAGGACAAGGGGATGAAGATGAGTGAATGAATAAATTAGTAATCCGCGATGACTGCAGTCTTTTTTTTTTACAAAACATTTTTAAAATTATTTTTTTGGATACTGCTGAATTGTTTTTATACATTTAAAATGTGTTTTACTTTACTTTGTAATACAAACACAATATGAGTTATTAAATTATTAAATTACTACTATAGTTTCGAGAGGAGCTGTCCCTCTCATCATCAGGTATAGATAATAACTTACATGAATACAAAATTTATCCATCTAATCGGGTAGGTCAGGGAGGCGCACGTGGGGAAGGGTACCTCAATTGAATAATCAATTGAGGGGTACAAAAATAATACAATTAATAAAGAATTCGCATATAATTCTATACAAAATTTGGCTAATGTTCGCCTAATCAAATACAAACATATATTCAACATAGTACTCGTATAAAGGTTATCTCGCCTTTTTACGAAATTTATTTGCAGAAATTCAACGAAATTGTTATGTTAACAAAAAGAACACTAAACAAAAAGGTTTTAGCGCAAAAAAACACTGTAAATCACCCGACCATTGTTATGTTGTCTTCTGTGGAAAAATCTTTGATACGAAGAAGACAAAGCTCGAATTACGGAGGCGCATTTCACGCGATAATTTCCAAGGGTTCGTTTGGGGCTCCCCGGAAGGGGATGAGGGGGGGTCGTTGTTACAACGGGGACAAATCGAAATATTTCACCAATGACAGGGTGGCATTGAAAGAGTGGGCACGGCCGCTTGCTGAAATGTTTGGGAAAATAAATACCCCGCCTTTATCAAAAACATTCATCAGCTAAATCAGGGCTTTCCAATCTTTGTCGAGCTCCTGAAACTGCGAGGCGCCTTGTTGTGTCCGAGTTAATCTGTAATCTATTATACACCTAACCAAATAAGCTATCTACAAAGCTAAATTACACAACCCAGCAGGGGAGAATTGAAGAATTCAACGATAAATAGTGATACATTTTAATCTAAATTATGCGAAAAAATATTTTGTTATTTTATAAGCAATCTATTTCGAAATCAACCATTTATATAATATTCTAACTTTTATTATATCAGAAGTCACCCGAAAGTACTGCTAAAAATAAAGTTCTACGTATATATATATATATGTATATATATATGCATTATGAAAAGGTTATTTTTCGGGAACTTCGCGAATTTGTAAAAATATCTTATTTTTGCGCTATATTTCGGTTACACTTGGATAACCATTCTCAAGCTGGTCTCTCTGACAGTTCAGAGATAAATATTATATTTATAAATTTATCTCTGAACTGTCAGAGAGACCAGCTTGAGAATGGTTATCCAAGTGTAGCCGAAATATAGCGCAAAAATAATATATTTTTACAAATCCGCGAAGTTCCCCAAAAATAACCTTTTCATAATGCATATACCTCTTCGCGAAAACTTCTATTTAAACATATATATATATGTACATATAGAAATTTATAAGACAGAGATGTAAATCAATAACTTAAAAGCATAAGGGAACATTTCAACGTTTTTAACGTCCTAAATATTAATCAAATCTATAAAAAATTTGCGATACTTCAAATTCACAAAATGTATATCAATAAAAGTACATTCGGCCGTTTTAGTAATAGGCCGAGATCAGCTGGAAATATTTTCGTTCCTAAATGTAATACTAGCATAGCCCAACACCATTTCTCCTATCAAGGAGTATAATTCTATAATGCTCTTCCCAATGAAATGAAGACGGAAAAAAATTATGGAAAATTCAAATCTAAATTGAAAAATCTTCTACAATCACAATAACGCAATTAAAAAATCTTACCAAAAACAATCAATATAAACATACTTTTAAATGTTATACAATACCTTCTTGATATTTAATTTTTATAACTTAATTTAACGTTTCCTTGTGTGTATCTTATTTACTTAATCTAATGCCTTACATTTTTGTATTCTTGTACTGTTTATATCTTACTTACCTAATTTAATGTCTTAATTTTTGGAACTTAATCTAAAACAATAAAGATAAAACAAAAATTTTTTAAACAATATCTATCCTAAGTCAACAGATAGAAATAATAAAAGGCGTAGAATTTTATTTGTTGATAACAATTTGTCAAAAATAATAACTAAAAATATTCCTAACTCAATTCAGCCGGCCTTTTATACGAGTAACAAATTAAAAAAATACATACTAAATAACAAGGATAGTGATAATCTTATCGTGAAATCAGGAGTTTATAGACTTAATTGTAACGATTGTGATAATTTTTATATTGGCAAAACAAAAAGAAATTTTGAAACTAGGGTTAAAGAACATATCAAAGCATTAACTAGCAATATTGATTCTGATTTTGCAAAACATTTAATAGAATATGACCATACATTTGATATCAACACAGTTTTAAATTTTTTACATTTCAGCTATAAGATACCACAAATTAATAATTTAGAAATACTCGAAATTAGGAAAAACGTTAATATTAAGTAATAATAATTAACACCTCGGACCCCCCCTCCCCTCACCTACCCCCTCACCGCCGTAAAATATTTGCATGATCTAACTTTTAAAGATCTTTAGTACACAATAATCCTGAAGAAAAGAACATTGTTATCGAAACATGTAGATTTTTTAATCTAATTAAGTGGTGAAAACAAAGTAATATGTGTCTTATTTTAATAATATTTATCTTATTAAATCTAATATTGTAAATTAAAAACACCTCGAAATATTTTGCCGATTCAATAATCATAAGTAATTTCGATACAATAAAAGTAAAATTTGTTTTCAATGTTCACAATTCAGCCTCGATGGGGGGTAGTTTGCATTTGTATTTAAATTTGTACAAAGGAAAAGTTTCCAACCCCTGCGCCACGAAGAAAATATGGCTCACAATGCACGGTGAAAAGAGTTCCGCAAATAAAAAAGCTAAGGTATATACGTTACTTTAGTCCGATATGAAAATATCAAATAAACTCCAAAGGATAATATAACAATAAAATACCTTTTGAGATTATTTCTTTGTAATTTCGGCGTTCAAAATAGAAGCACGCTCCTTCAAAGGAAATAAAATATTTTAGATTTATTTTTCTTATCTTTTTTTACTTGTATATGACACATAATATTTATGTGTATGTATGTTTTGAAAAGTCAATATTCACGTCATGTAATCGATTACGAAAAATTCATTCGCATGTAACTCAAATGAAATGATAAAAACCTTGTAAAAAAATATATTTTGTATTTTCCCAAGGATTTTATTATTTAATTCGATTTATATTAAAGCGAAAAACTTTCTTTGTAAGTTAATTTTACCATCATGTAATTAAATAATTGATCGACTGAAAATGAAACATGTCTAGACAAATATCTATGTAAGAAATCTCTAAAAATATCTCTTTATTATTTGAGTTCTTCCCAAAAAACCGAAGTGTGCCGTCATCTGTGAACCAATTGTCATAAATTTTCTAAATTCGCAATGAAGTACCGATTATACCTACTGACGGAGTAATTCAAATTTTAAATATTCCGTTACGTTATCGGGCCGCCATTGGTAGCTTTTGTAATGATTCCAATTTGAAAAAACCATTAAAAATTTGAAAAATCCATAATTATACTATAATAATTATTATTTTTTAACGAAAAATTTGACAGATCTTCTTGATCGTCGCCACGAATCTGCTTGCAAAGTTTCAGCTCAATTGGTTCACGGGAAAAGGGTGACAAATCGATCCAAAGTTTTTTCGTCAAGGACACAAGCAGGCAGACGCCACAAGTTAAAAGAAAGGAAGTAAAAAGACTTTGGTTAACAAAATACATAAAAGAATATAACAGTGTACAGTACAGTAAAAAAGTAAACAATGCCTCCATTGAAAAATACAATAAATACCCAAAAGTTTTGGAAAAATCAAGTTTGTATTACAGGCAAAATCAGACAATGGATTCTAATAATCACTACATTGTGAGAAACTAATGCTTTAAAAATTATAGAAAAAATGAAAAATTAATGCTTTAAAAATATTATCTTCTTATGTTTCAGAATGATTTTATCAGGCAGGTAGTACCTATAATTTTCAAAGCGGTTTCCAGATAAAATGGAACAAAAGTAGAAATATTACAAGAATAGTCAAAGTTTCTCGATCGATCTAGAACAAGGTAGAACAAAAATGTTCGAGATGTTAACTCTGATTTAAATATCGTGTTTGGAAATTTTTATTAGCGGTCCCATATTGTAACTTTTATCAACTTTTAGGTTTATTTATACAATTTAAAAATAATCAACAAATTTATGTTTGAATTTTAGCTATACACTAATTGGTTGTTTTCATGTCCTAGTGGTTATAAATAAAAACTATTAATTCTCCCGAATAAAGAATTTTTTTCATAAAATATGCAAGAAAATTGTATTTATTTCATAGATATAAATTTTAAATTTCAAAAAATCTAAACCCTTCTTTCGTACCTCACTATTTGGTTATTATTTTCTCATTATTTGCGCCATCTAGTAGCGTTAGAAAAGGATATTGTTACATAAAAAAAATTACGCATTTTTTGATATTTACACCTCAATATTTTGTCCCTAATTATTATTTACAACATTTAGTACCGTTTGTGAACGGACATTGCACATTTTCATTATTTATGCAATTACACAAACGTAGCGTTTGTGATGGATACTGTTACAAATAGATTACATCTTGAATTGAAAAAAAAAAATCAGTTGAATGACTAAAATGTTTAGTACTGTAAAAATACTGACAGTAGTTTTTGATAATTCTTTATATAAAAAATCCGAAATATAGAATTATATATAATCATATAACGTAAAAATCATAAATAAATTACCATTTTAGCCTTAAAAATATATGATATCCAGTAGATGTAATGGCTACGTTGTTCGTCTTAAAACAGAAAGATCCAACTAACTAACTAACTAACCATCACGCCGTTTCCCCGCAGGCGTAGGCAGAGAGGATTGAACGCCACACTCTTCTATCCTGGCACACCACTTTTGCTTCGGCCACATTCATACATCTTCTCATAGAAGTTCTACGGTTGTTGCGGCTTTTAACGGGGCCATCCTCAAACACTTGTTGTATCTGATCATGCCAGGTCTTTCGCGGACGCCCTCTATTTCTGTTGCCTTCAACACTCGCCTCATATATTTTCTTAACCATCATTTCCTCGAAAGATCTTCCGCGATATTATATAATATGAATACATTTTTTTTCCAGGACAGTAAAATACATCCATTACCATTATGGTTCTGTATTTTAACTCCAACAAAATATATCTGTACAACATTTACTTACATGAAATTATTCTATATTTATCTAAATATTATAATATATGTCTGTCTGTCGTTCTGTAACGTCCGCAACTTGATAAAATTATAATAACTTTAGATTAGAGTGTGACATTAATCAGCGCGCTGCTCAAGCAACGCACAATGATCGAAATTATACGGTCTCAAAATTTTATATATTATTACATTATTATACAAGGTGCGACAAAACACTCAGTGCAGTTTTGAATGGCCGGTACATCCTATGTGGTGGGGGTAGGAACCTGGGAGTAGTCTCGTTGTATCGGGAGGGTCTTGCCGTTTTCAGTCGTTGGTAGTTGGTAGCGAAGGGAAAAACTACATATCAAAATGAAGACTACAACACACACACGTTCACCAGTTTGAAGACTACAAAGTGTACACTACAATTGTAGTAAAAATACACGAAGTGAAGTAATTGTAGTACTACGAAATTGTAGTACTAATGAAGTGAAGTAATGAAGCAATTGTAGTATTAATGAAGTAGGTCGCCAACCAGATTTCTTCATTCAATCCCAAAATTTTTCAAACCATGGGGGGGGTTGTTTCGATTACCAAAGATATCTTCATTTCTCTACATCAACTTCCCAAAAATGTCACATAAAAAATTAACTATTTGAAGTATGTGCTCGTACTTTCGATAACTTTGAAATGTGTGTACTTTGTAGTGTTCGCTTTGAAATGAAGTGTACTATTTGAAGTATGCACTTTCAATAACTTTTTAGTGTGTGTAGTTTGTAGTGTGCACTTCACTTCAAAACGTGTGAAGTGTGCACTTCAATGTAATGTAGTACTACATTGTAGTAGTGAGTACAGAGCGGACCCATCACTAGTCGTTGGCATGGTTTGGTCCGGACAACAGCGGGACTTTGCCGTCTACACGTTTCTTGAAAATGGCCTTACTGTCATCGCCACCCTTCGGGCCTTTCGGCTGCACTTCATTCTTGCGAGTTGTGATGCCTTCCCTCACCGTAATTTAATCGTGACTTAGGTGCATACATTAGAAGGAACTGGTTCCACTAAGACCTAGGGGTTTAGAAAGACTAAACACCGTAAGAACACCCGAAAAATTAACGAGAGTAAGAGAAGCTATAGAACTTTCGCCTCGGCGCTCTGCCCGGAAGCATGCAATTGCATTGCAAGTGCGATTTCCAAATTCAACGTTATGTTTCCATGTTGGAAAATTTTTTTGAACCTCAATTGGAAGAACTAATAGAGGAAACAGATCTGGGAGATATCTGGTTTCAACAGGACGGTACTACGTCCCATACTGCTTGAGTTTCGATGGCAAAACTGCGATAGATGTTCCCTGTGCGTCTCGTCTCTCTGAGGGGTGACGTGAGATGGCCCCCTTCGCTCACCTGATTTAAGCATTTACGACTTTTTCCTGTGGTGCTATTCGAAGGGAAAAGTTTTTAAACATCGGCCTCACACCTTGGAAAAACTTAAGGATCGAATTCGGGAGGAAATCGCCGCTGTACTCATCGACATGTGCCAAAATGCAGCCGAAAACTTCAAAAATGTATCGCTGCTGGGGGCCATCATCTTTCTAATGTCATCTTCAAGACTTGGTGCGTAAAACGGCATGATGTACCAAATAAAATAAAATTAATCTAATTTCTGTCAACTGTTCGAAGAATATTTTTTCTTCTTCTGTATGAAGGCTTGAACTTTGTGGTGACATTATTATTAAAATAAAACACAAATTACTTTGTTTTCACCACTATATTAGATTAAAAAATCTACATGTTTCGAGAACAATGTTCTCTTCATCAGGATTATTGTGTACTAATACATTACACATTAATCATTACACATTAGTACACAATAATCCTGATGAAGAGAACATTGTTCTCGAAACATGTAGATTTTTTAATCTAATATAGTGGTGAAAACAAAGTAATTTGTGTTTTATTTTAATTTCTGTCAGTTGCGCCTTTTTTTAATAGCCCTCAAAATTGCACTGTCTGTTTTGCCGCACCTTGTATTTAGTTTTAGATTAAAGAGAATAAAAAAAAATGATTATTCCACTTTAAAATCCTGTAATTATGATGTCCCGTGATTTTTCACAGGTGCACGACTAGTTCAAACAAATGCTTGCTGGGAGAAACATAAAACTTCATTTTTCTATTGTTATTAGACACGTGATATTCAACATTGTTCTCCTCAGACAACTTTGCTTGATATCGTACGTATTCAATACCTAAATGTAGGTTTTTCCTTTCATAATCTACGTATTCTAGAAAATAATTAAAGCAGGTAATACTCTTATGATTTCCTCAAACGAACTGCCAGCCCCAGGGCACATTTGTAATTATAACTAATTTCAAAGGTAAAACGAGAACAACTTTACACAAATACTGTTATGGGTACATATCATTGTCAAAGGTCTAATATCCGTAAAAGGCGTATTATTTTTCGAGAATTCTAAAAATTGATTATTTATAATTTCTAAGTATATATATTAATTAGCTTATAAGTGTGGACGTTCTTAAGCTGTACCTTTATAGCTAGAATAAGTAAAGAAAACCGGTATAGTAAATAGACTCCTATAGTGATCTTTCTATTTCGAATACTCTACTTCCGTTAGGTTACCGTTTTAAATCAAATTTTTCAAAGTTGTGTATATATTTTCTATAAAGATTTCCATACACTCTATTTCGCATCTAAATTGCCTCGTCGTGTGATACTTCTATAATTTATCCTGATTAATAATTATCCCTCTGTGAACAAAATCAAGTAATTGTGTTTTCAGTACATACATTTGTATAAAAATATGAGAATTCCCTTGGCATAGACCTATTCGCAGACACAAAATATGTTCTTAAGCAATAACTTAAAATAACAATTTCATAGGCTTCAAACCAACGTACAACGCACACATACACACACACACACACAAACACACATCACCTTTAAGTAAATAATTTTATAGATATTATTGTAAGCGATTAATAGATGTGTGGAGCAGATATTATTCAAACACTTAAATATTTTTCACTTTAATATATATTTTTGTAAAACATCTTCGCTTCGCATGTAAAACATGTAAGTTTCAATAAAAAAATAAATTTAAAAAAACCGTTAATAGAAATTTCAATTAACTATCCGGTACTATTTTTAAATAAGAAACGAACAACATTGATAGCAAACGATTATCAACTATTGAGTGACAAAAATATTCTAAAAACAAAAAAATATATAAAAACATTGACTTTGCATCGGAATTTGTCACCAGAATTACTCATGACTTTAAAAATCCTCAAAATCTAAAAATTCTCTATACATCACTAGTACGAAGTATATTGGAATATTCGTCAGTTATTTGGTCACCTTATTACACAATACATGTTACGAGAATCGAGAGAGTGCAGAAAAAGTTTCTACGTATTTTGTCATACAAAGTTGGTCAACACAATAACCTTCAAAGCTACGAAGATCGACCTGCCTTTTTCAAGATGCACAATCTTGAGTCCCGACGGAAAATATCCGATCTCGTTGTGCTACACAAGATTCTCTTTCTCTATCTGATATAAATTTGCATGTTCCACTCCGTATAAGAAACCCGGAGTTCATTAGAATAAGCCAGCACACTAATAATGTTGGTTACTTTTCTCCCATCGCAAGGTTGGGTCGCACATATAACATGTATTGTGCTGACCCTAACATTGATGCTGATATTCTTGCAGATACCTTATCATCGTTCAAAAACTCACTCATACACAACATCCATTTTCTAAACGATGACCTGAACCTATAGATCCATTAAATCAATTATTTATTAAATACTAATCGCACTACATTCAAACACTAAATACACAATACACATAAATGTACATGTAAAATATGCTTAAATGCAAAAATACATGTAACTGGAGCGTGCCGATGACACTTGTAATTGGGATAATGGGCATAGTCTTCATTTATAAAGTTTTATTATTAGAGTATCATGTACATATCCTGTTAGTGTCTCTAATAAATAAAAAAAATTAAAAACTAACCCATAAAAACCAAGTTTTTATTTTACTCCCTTTCTTTGTAAATTAAGTTTACCACCATGTAATAATTGATTGACTGAAAATGAAACATGTCTAGACAAATATCTGTGTCAAAAATCTCTAAAAATATCTCTTTATTATTTGATTTCTTCCCAAAAAACCGAAGTGTGCTGTCATCTGCGAACCAATTGTCATAAATTATCGAAATTCGTAGTGTAGTACCTATTATACCTACCGACGGAGTAATTCAAATTTTAAATATTCCGTGACGTTATCGGGCCGCCGGCGCCGTTGGTAGTAATCAAATTTTTGTAATGATTCCAATTTGAAAAAACCATTAAAATTTCTAAATATCCAAAATTATATCAATCTATCCAAAGTTTTTTCGACGGCAAGCAAGCAAGCAGATGCCACGAGTTAATATGAAGGGAGTAATTAAAAAATTCGCTCTACTCACATACTCCCACGATTTTTTCTACCATTCAGAATCTTCTGTAGAGTTTTCTGAATAATTCTGTCGTATTTTCGACCTCTCTGGCTGAAATATCGGATTCCGTTGCATGGTCCTTGGTGATGTCCAACCTGATGTGGCCTGAAGGGGTTTGTGTTATGTTAGACTTGCAATCAAAGTATTATATTATTCAAGCTTATTTAAATTAATTTTGCGGTATACGGTCTTTTGCGTATTTATTACCTTCGGTATTGTTTGTCGTAAGTGAATTGTTACATTCTGAGAGATTCAAAAATTTCAATAAGAATATAAAAACCCTTAAACAATTCTTCGAACCTGTCTGCTCCCAACATTCGACAGCTTGCGAGCCACAGATGCTACAGACGGATACAGATATTAAAAGTTCGCTTCATGAGTAGCAAGTCATACGGTATATCTACATACAATGCTACGTGTTTTCGAATTACATAAATCCATTATACTTTCACCTTTTTAATATAAAGTATCTTCATAAAACATATGTCATAAGAAATGACTAAATAATTTAGAATACGGATATTCGAAAGTCCTTTCAATCTGATCCCCTTTTAGTTTTCGTGGAAAAATCTTAGTTCTAGAATTGTGAGCGTTGAACCACTAAGCATTCATTCCCAGAAATACCCTCAGGAAAAAGATCAGGCTGTTTGATATTTGAATATGAGATAAATTTAAAAGGCTAAAGGATTATTCACAACAGAAAATCAGGATGCATGAAAGACCTTCATATTTCCCTGCCAGTTCAGGACGAGGATAACTATTAATAAAAATTAAATGGACTACCTGCATCTGTGATGATACTGATCTATACCGGAATATTCTTTATATTCATTCGATATTATTTAAAGTGATGTCCGATGATCCTCTTGGTATAGCTTACCTATAAGTATTACGTATACAACCCCGATATATGTCATAAGCTGTCTGTGAATTGATTTGTGTGGGGTGGGGTCTTGGTACAGATTTGGTTTAGATAAGTCAGGTCAACAGCATCTCAAACAAGTAAAGTGAAAGGTAGGTATTGAAAATCTCACGATGTTGTTACTCTGAAGAAAATTCAAAGTTTTAATGAGCATTCCATGAAAATGTAAAACATTAAGTAGTAATAATAAAATAACTATTGAAAAGCATAAGATAAAAAAAGGATGTTTTTTACAGCATACACACAATTATTAACCATCACGCCGTTTCCCCACAGGCATATATGGAGAGAATAGAATGCCTCACAGTTCTGTCCTGACATACCACTTTACATTATCCGATTTCATACATCTTTTATTTTCTTTCTTCATTTCTTTATTTCAAAAAATCCTTGTTTTCAATATATAGGTACTTCATAATAATTTTATAACAATAAAAATATAAGATAAGATTACACAATTTTTTTTTCGTTAGATTTGTGGATTATGCCACTCTACTAGGCTACGCCTGTCCCAGAGTGGCGTTATAGAACTATTATAATATTTTTTTTAATTCATCAATAATATTTGTTTTCATAAGGTAATAATTATGTATCTACAAAGTGTTAGTGATAGGTTGAGTGAGTAATAAGTCCAAGTGTAAATATGTGTAGAATATTGTTTAATGTAAAAAGGGTTAAAGTTTTGTTTAAGATTATTTTTTATTTTATTAATTTATTTATTTATATAGGTATATATTTTTATTTATAGACATTATTATGCAATTACAATAAGTAAATTTTCAGTTGCTGTTCTACCTTTAGAGGTAAGCCAGTTGTTTGCTAAAGCTTTTATTTTATTAATTGAGTATATTCTGATTGTCGGGAAGTCTGTTTTAAATATGTTAAATATTTTAGGCGCTATGTATGAGTAATTTTTTTGCGTAATAATTTCGTGCGCAGTATTTGGTTGTTGAAACTATTAATAGAGATATCTCCCAGCATTTTGTTTATGGTCATGCCAGGTGTTTCGCGGTCATCCTCTGCTCCTGCAGCCCTTATCACTTGCTTCACATATTTTCTGTGCCATCCTCTCCTCATTCATTCGTTCCAGGCCAAATCATCCCAGCAATCCTTCAATCTACTACACCACAACCAGTATTACATTCGCTCCTAATTTGTTTATTTTTCACACTTTCGTTTATGCACCTAAGCTACTTCATTCTCACTGCATTCAATGTACTTTTGTTCCCTTTTACTTTAATTTTTGGCTTCAGTTCCATACGATATAGACCAGAACTCCGCTATATACTGCTAGTCTTGCTTGGTGTGATAGTTTCCTTTTGGCCGTAATAACATTCTCCTTTCGACATTCTTCTTCACTCTCTTTATCCAGCCTTACTGACCCAAATAAACATATTATCACTTCGTGTCGTGGCTTTGGGAGAGACATATGAAAACACTGGAAAAGAATTAGCGGTTTATTAATTAGTAATTAATTATTTTATTAAATTGACAAAGTTACTTAACACAAATTAAATTGATATGCCTATTCTTCTTAAAATCACACTACTGCGTTTGACCACTCATTTATAAACACTTTATTAATCACTTTCTAGAAAATTCCATCCAATTCTCGCACGTAATAGTCGCATTTATCTGATCGCTTACCAATCGGTAAGAACTCGCTCGATTATTTCACTTTAGATCTGTTGTCTGGACACACCGGCCGTCACCAGGGCCTCTAAATTATTAAGACGTCTACTTTTACCAGAGATTAAGAAAGCTATAAATAATAATGAATCTATTATAAACAACCAAAACAATTTAACTTATAGTCCTATTTTGAATATGTTCCCTCTATGTTTCTTTCGCACCCCCCACTATTTACCCCCATTTGGACACTTAACACTGAAGTATGATTGTTTATAATTTTGTAAAGTTCAATTAGTATTAAATATACCCTGACCAAGGAACGTCGATTTCGAAACTGGTTGGTTTTACCAAATAAATTTTAGTGGGGATAAACAAAGTTAATTAGATTAATTATATTCATAATGAATAACCACAAAGTTATAGCAAAATACAACAGTACAAACACTTTCACTTGTTTTAAGTATCACACTCGGTCACAATTTTGTCTCTCTTGAACATTATTTGCTAACATTCATCAGAAGTTCTCTCTCCATGCGTACCTCGGACATCCGAGCCCCAGGCACTATAGACCAGCTTCACTATTAGCTACTTACACTGCGCCATGTGCATATATGTAGTATATGTAGTATATGTATATATGTAGTAGACAGAACATGATGAATCTGTTCATTCTCGCTCTTACTTCCAATTCCCTCTGTTTTTTTCATACACAATCCACAGTAAATAAATCCTCACAGATAAATCATAATCAAATACAGATAGTAAGATCTAATAAATCCATACTTTACTAATCATGTATTCGGATAATAATACTTTGTTTTAACCGCACCTAAGCCAATTGATCTAACTCCCTATATAGACAAAAAATTATTTAATAATAGGATATTTTTAAGGAGATTCAGACGTTTTAGATAGCTTAAATCATAATTCAATAATTTTATATTTTTATTTAATCTAATAGGTCAACCGCCGAGAGGTTTTGTGTGATAATTTTATAATTTTGCACACGAGCCTATCAATCAAACATTGCCTACATCAATTAACTTTTTTCGTATGCATTCCCAAATAAAGACATGATAAAATAAATAAATCGTAATCATTCGACCAGATATTAAAGAAAATAAAAAAGGAATAATTTCAAAACCAAATTTATTAATAAATTAGAAAGACATACAGAAAAATCAAATCAACGAAAAAAAATTTGGCTACTACCGGGATTCGAACCACGGATCTCCTTCTATCTGGGGAAGGCGCGTTATCCAATTACGCTATAGCGGCCTCCTATATTTCAGTGAATATATAACGACCTTATCTGTAAGTCTCATTTTTATTAACAGACTAACATATATATTATCAATTTTTTTTTAGAGCAATCCACTTTTTTGGTACGTTAGGCACAAGTTACTTTGTGTAACTGCCGATAGGTGACGCCACAATTAACCGTTAATTCATTTTTATAATTTTGGACACATTTAATACAACACACATATACTATATTCAAGAACACATTCTTATTGTGAACAAAGTTCTGTGAAATTTAAAACCATATTTATTAATCAATTATAAAGATAATTTCATATTGATTTAATATTTCATCAATAATCCTTACAAAGATATATTAATACTATTATATTTTATAGTAGCTGTTCATACCCGGCGTTGCACGGGTTAAGGATTAAGTTGAAAATAAATTGTGTGGAGGGAAACAAAGGTTTGATTCTAACGGTATAGATTTGCATCGAAAATATATCAGGGGGAGGAGAAAAGGTAAAAAGGGAGGGAGGAAATATAGCCTACGTTACCCGCCGAGTCCTAAAGAATAAGTTTCCAAATTTTGAATCCGATCGATCAAACGGTACAGATTTGCATCGAAAATATGTCAGGGGGAGAGGAATGGGTTTGAGATTGTTACCCGCCGGGTCCCAAAGCATAAGTATGCAAAATTTGAATCGAATCGGAAAAACGGTGTGAATTTGTATAGAGAACAGACAGACAGACAGACATTGAGTTTTATAAGTATAGATTGGAATCAATTTTTTAAGCTTGCCATGGCATTTCTCGATAGCATTACGCAATCGTTTCTTACAAAATAAATAAATATGAATTATGTTATTGAGTTTGATATTCTCAGCGAAAATAATATTAATGCCACGAACGGATATGGTCATAAAATTTTATTATCATTTGTTTTCATTCTTATGGCGCTTCTTTGCGGAGAGGAAAAATTCCGCCAGAGACGGGCTGGTCCTCGGAGGCTGAGCCCGAATCTCGTTTTCCCAATCACGGGGAGGCATCCAAATAAATCAACTGGGGGAATTGTCGATGAATACTGATTTTTTTCGTATTTTCGCATATACAGATATCGCCTACCCCCCACCCCCCCCCCACACGCTGCAAGGGTTGGAAAAAACAAAACACGTACGAATATTAATTTGTGATTCATGACGCCGTCGCTAGAGTATTTTTTAAATTTTGTTTCGAATCGTCCCGACAGACCTGATGTTCCAGAAGCTTTCGGCGGAAGCTCGATTGGCTTTATTCAGTACCATCGCGCTTTCTGTTCCATTTTAAACCCGATTTCCCATTTTGGTATATTAAAACCTTGCGTATATTTACTCTATCAGTGAATACTTACTTTGCTTGTAGTTTGATTATACCTATGTTCGCTATTTATACAAATCGAATTGTTAGTTCAATGATTTTGAAAATTAAAAAAAAATATTGATTATTATATTTGTATACATCTACTTCTTTTATTTGATTAATTACACCAACATGTTTCAGAAGAACCTTTCCGTGTCTGAATAATGACGGTTTTTCTGAATTTTTAAATCATTTATTAGAAAATGATCACGGTTGTGATAAAAATTCAGGACTTTCTATTTTACACATAAATAATTTTGGTCTGAAATTGAATAATTTAGAATCATTAGAAATTAGTAAAAGTAATAGCATTAATAATAAATTAAATTTAACTACTAGCCCAATTCTAAAAAATTTTGCAATAATTGCGAGTAATCAAGAACATCAGTAATAATATTAAAAATAATTATTTAAATAATTTAGAAAAAAAAGAAACAAAAGACATTTTATTCTGATATTTTGACAGTTGTATAACACCCTGACGATGAAAAGGTCTTTCTGAAACATGTTGGTGTAAATAAAAGTAGTAGATATATACAAATAATACAATCAATATTTTTTTTATAGTTGCTGAATCAATTGAAAAAATACATGTTCTTTCGTTGTGGCATGTAGTTGGCAAAACATCTTCATTGGTCTTTATTAACCTGAAAAAAAGACATAATTTGGATTTTTAATTAATTCTTTAATTTTTTTAAATAGTGATGTGAGCACTGCACACGTGTCGCATCAATGTTCTTTATTTTTTCAAATTAATTTAAACTCTTGTACTATGAAAATAGGAATAACTTACTAGCGTCTTGGAATTGCGTTCGAACCACCGATTACTGTATCACTAGGTGGGAGTCATAACCACTACACCAACAAGCAACAAGCAAATTTTTGACTTTTCCACTCTCCAAATTTCATGATTTCGTATAATTTTTTACTGTCTTTCTTATAGTTTTTAATTGATTCAAAAATATTAAAAAAACGCTTAAAAAATCTTTTGCGATTGCTCTTGGCAGTCATTAAACTATTTCGCATCTCTTTCATTAACTAAACAAGTTTAGTTAATGAAAGAGTTGCAAGTCATCATTCTTCATTAATGTCGTGTTAAAATAAATACATTTTTAATAATTCCTTCATTAACAAGTACTTCACTATTAAAATGAAGTTAACAATCAATTTTCATAATGGAATAATTAAAAAATAATGTATTCCTTACACAATTCAGCTGCCAAATCGTTTATCATTGTTAACAGAGAAAGCCTATTCGCCTTTGTGGCCGATTAATCATTGTTCTTAGGGCAATTCAAAATGTATCCATCCCTTTTGGTTCACCAACGACCCCTCCTTCTTCTACCGTCTACACTCGTCATGTTTACAAAAGGGTCCTCTATAAAATATCTATAGTCAAAATAGGAGTACTTCTGCGGCCGTATACAAAAAGGTTGCCTTTATTGTTGCCTCTACTCTCAGTTTATTTTATTGGCTTTGATCCGGATACAAATAGATTCTTAAACGAAATAAAATTGCTTTATTTACAGTTGTTTGGTGTGAGTGTTTTTAAATACACGCTTATTAAAATGTTTAGAAAAATTAGCCTTCATTGTATAATTTTAAAGCAAACAGAACGAAAGTAGACTGAATGAAGTAAAAATGAGATCGTTTAGGTGTATGTTGTCAAATTCATTTATGATAGAGTGAAAAATAAATATTATGAAAGAATGTAAAGAATTTAACAAAATAACAACTAGCTTTTGCTTTGTGGCAATTTTAAATAGATATAAATTATAAAACACCATAATTTTAATAATTTTAGAATAATACCAGAAAGTAGGTACTTGCCCGAACGTCTGAGATAAAATTGCATTCTCTTGGGTACGCGTGTGTACGTGTGACCCTAAATGCATACAAAAACGGAATGTCATCGACACCAAGTCAATGTGCAAAATTTCAGCTCGATTGGATGACGGGAAGTGTATTAATTTTGACTTCCAAGAGTTTTCCGTAAGAAATCAAGACCTGGGGTGAAGTTAATATAAAGGATTTAAAAAGGGGTCGCTCAGGTAACATAAGTTTATATGTTTATATATTGCCTGTGTTGCTGGCGCCAGGGAGACCATGACCAGATTAACCAGATACTGGAAGATGGTCATGTTAGGAGCCTCAACAATCGTCGAGAGAGAGGCGAGATTTGTGGATCAACGCAGAAGAGTGTGGCTCTCCATCCCTCCTGCCTACTCCCGCGTGGAACTAAATGGTGTTGAAGCATGGACGCTGAAGGTGACTACTCTAAATCGCCTAGAGGCGTTCGAAATGTGGATACATGGCAAAATGTTAAGGATATCTTGGACTGACATGACTAGTAATGTTTAAGTTTTACGTAGAGTAAATACAAACAGACAGTTACTCAACACAGTAAAGCTCCGTAAAATTTCATACTTTGGTCATATAATGAGAGGCGAAAAGTACTCCATCCTTCAGCTCGTCGTGAAGGGGAAGATTGAGGGTCGCAGAGGGGTCGGAAGGAGGCGGCATTCCTGGCTTGGAAACATCCGAGAGTGGACCGGGATAAGAAGTGTCGAAGAGCTATTCCGCACTGCCCTGGACAGGGAAACTTTCTCCCAGATGATCGCCGACGTCGGGGGGACCCGACAGGGCACATGAAGAAGAAGAAATGAATAGTTTCGTGAATGATTAATGAATAATATAATATAAGCTCGACGATATGGAGAAAATTTATAAATTACATTTATATACGAGTAGATCAATGTGAAAAAAAAATAATAACTAACTATGAATACGGTATTATAAGAATGTAAAAATTCCACGAAGGGTGTGGGTAAACAGTAAAATAATCTTTATGTAATCGAAATATAGTAGAGACAATTAAAAATAAAAACGAAATAGTATGTCCTGAGAACACAATAATTGGATTTCGTCTAAGTCTATGTCTTTCGTGAAAAGGGCACGTCGTCTATTATATTCTGTGAATCGGTGAAAATATATCACAAAATAATTTTTGGAAAGAAAAGATTTTTTTTAAATATACGCATTGACAATTTTCAAATATATATTTTATGTTTAGGATCTATGTATAAAATGGTTGTAGGTTTTTTTTAAAAAGCATGGTGTATAGATTATATTAAAATAGATTACATATTAATTAACGTGCAGAAAATATTATATGCTAAGGAAGTTTTTTAACCTTTGGGTTAAGGCGAGATATATCGAATTTTTTTTTTAAGTAAATTTTTTTATGCGGGCAAGTACGTACCTATATTACTTTTGACAATTTATTTCTAGATAATAATATACGTACACAAACACGGCGATGTATCATCTATACCATGACTGTTTCAAAAACGCAGTACGCAGTGCGAGGTTTTGCCATTATCCGTTTCAAAAAATAACTAAATCGTATGAAAATCAGCCGATAGTAGGCCATAGTTAATTACTTAGCTGTAAGTTTCATTTTATAATATATGATATCAATATTTTTTATGATCAATACATATATATTGATAAATAAATAATCAATTATCAATAAATCAATATAATAACGTATGTTTAATGAGTCGCAACTACCTATGCAGACGCGTTCTTTATTAGTAGCGATACCTGTCAAATCTGTGACAACGTAATAATAATAAATAATAATAATTTAATCATTTATATAGCGCCGTTTTCGTGAATACTCACCTCAAGGGCGCTTTACACAAAAAAAATATAACAAAACATCATAAAATACTTATTTACTTTTACTTATTCACTATATGACATTAAAAAATGGAATTAAATGTTTAAACTATAATAGCTAGTTTTCGCGGAGTGCATACTAGGAGTGGAAAACATTAGGTAATGTTGAAATGCTCTAATTCTATAGGTTTTTATATGATTATATAGTTGTTTTTTGAACAGTGGTATGCAGTCTGTTTATCTCAGTTTATTAAATATAAATCAGTTTGTTCTATAACTTCGGTCCGGCCACCGCGAAAACACAATCACCGAAATTGGTTTTGTGGACGCGATTTACTTCAATTGACCTACTTCTATTAGATGTTGATGCTGAGCGAAGTATTAGTTGTTTGTCATTTGCGGAAAATCTAATGCAGAAGTTGGTAATGTATTGAGAGGCCATGTTGTGAATAGCCTTGAATATTGTGAGACATAACTTATATTCAATCCTCTCTGGACATCTAAGCCAGTGAAAGTTTTGCAGATGGTGTGAGACATGAGCAGGCTTTGAGACACCGGTAATGATTCTTAAGGCGGCATTAAATACAGATTGTAATATGTTTAATTCATGTTTCGGGAGATGTGCGTAGATACCATTACAGTAGTCTAAGCGAGAGATAACGTATGCGTTTTATTAATATTTTGTTGCTTCTTGATTGGCTAATGGAGAGAGCCCGTCGTACTAAGTAACTAAGCTAACTGGGTCAGGACCGGGAGGTCGAAGTTCTAGTCTTAGGAGTCCTTAGGAGGTACACCTACGCCTTAGTCTATAGTCTATTAACGGAAATGGTGAATTACTTCTCAGTAAATTACTACTCATAATTAGGACTAACTAATGTTCTGAATAATTATTTTTTATATATCACACCTTCCCTAGCGATTTATTTAATTATCATATATACATCTCTAAAATATTTCAATAAAATTGCGATGCATAATTAAAAAAATAACTCATAAAAACCAAGTTTTTGTTATACTCCCTTTCTCATTTACTAGTTGAAACATTGTTTTTCGCTTAACCTACGCGTTGGGCTTCGGTCGGGCGACGCTACGAAACGGAGTAATAAAAAATTTCCAAAAATCCAAAATTATACAATAATCAGGTTTCGCGTCTACCAGACGCGTTGAAATATTTTCATACAAATTAATAAGTTGTAGGGAAAAACCATTCAAAATCTGAAAAATCCAAAAATTTATTAATTTTTTTTAACGAAAATTTGATATATCTTCTTGGTGGTCCCCACGAATCTGCTTGCAAAGTTTCAGCTCGATTGGTTACGGTAAAGGGGTTTAAAATGGATTCAAAGTTTTTTCGTCAGATAAGAAGACAAGGAGACAAGCAGACGCCACGAGTTAAGTAAAGGAAGTAAAAATAGATTTATTCAAAATTCCTTTAGTTTTCTTTAGCCTAGAGCAGGGATCGGCAGTTTGTCGAGTTAGAAGAGCCAAATTGTCATGGAAACAAGATAACCAAGGTACTAAAGAGCCGCATATATATGTAATATACATATGTAATTATATGGATATGGATTTTTAGAAAAAACAAAGGTTCGATATATTTTTGTAAATATTTTATAAGAACGGCATCCAAGCATAGCTTTACTTTACTAAACCTGGCAAACACCTACTTATTTTTAATTGAATATATAATTCTAAAATTCCATCCATCATATATTTTCTTCTAAATATATTTTTTATTAGATTTATAGTTGAGAATGTATGTTCGCATATTATATATGTAGAGCCAAACATACAGAAACACAAGACATATTTGCTCAAATAGGCTTGTTACTTGTGCCATATCACAAATATCACACGACTCATCAATTGCAATCGATATTGTAGACACCAGTTTAATATCTTCGACTTGCAGCTTCTTTATTTTTAAAGTCATAAAAAAGCTCTTCAGATGCTTTCGCAAAGCTTTCTTTAATGAAACACCATCTGTGAAACGGTTTTCCCCTTTTAGAGATTTCCACAGAGATCGCAAAGCCAGCATGATTGGCAATATTTGTACTTTTGATTTTGATGCTGAAGTTCTGAGTTTATGACTGAAGAGCCGCAAACTTCTATGCAAAGAGCCGCATGCGGCTCGCGAACCGCTTATTTGACCTCTGGTCTACAGGGCTGGGGTACCTCCTATGTATCAATTTCCAATACAGGCCAACACTTTAACCCTACTCCAACGTTGTCTTTCCTTTGATTGTGGTGCGAATTTGAATTTGTGGTGCGCAAATCATCTCCATTTCAGCTTTGATATTCGACGAAATACATACTCTATTGTATTGCCCTTTGGTCCAACTGCCATTCTCTAAAAGAGGACTGAAGCAAATAATCCATTTAAGACACAAGACCTGCGACCCTCGTAGCCCAGTGGGTATGACACTGGCTTCTTACACCGAGGGTTCCGGGTTCGATTTACTCAAACCTGGGTATTTTGTGATGTATTTCGCTTCTGTAATTGGGCATCTTGGCCCGTTGAAACTTAATGAAATAAAAACAAGGTGAAATAGAACAGAACAACTTTAATTTTTTCCAATTTTGATATTTAAAAAAAGTAAATAATATTTTCATATATATATTAGGGTGCTATAAAAATGTATGAAATGTTTCAATTATTTTTTCTATGCACCCTTTCATATATTTTCTTACTTATATTCTTGGCACCCTTTCATAAATTTTCATGTCTAAAAATTTAACACAGTATTTTTTCAGATTTTTTAAAGGACTTTTAGGAGGCCGCTGCCAGCTGTAAAAGAGTAGAGCTTTACTAAATTTTGTAAATTATAGTTTAAAGTATTTGAACTTTGAAAAAAAAAATTTAAACAAATTTTTGCAAAAATTTTGTTTTTACTTTAGATTAATATCAATGAAAATATTACGTGATTTGTTTAAAAATAAATATAATTAAAAGGAATCATAATTTAAAATCAATTTAATTAATCAATTAGAAAGACATACAGAAAAATCAAATCCACGAAAAAATATTTGGCTGCTACCGGGATAATAATTACTTAAGATGACGTCAACATGAACTTTTCTATATATGTAATTGACTTTCTAAGAATACAAAAAAGTCTTCGCTTTATTGTAGTCCTCATAATCCTTCCATGTCATTGCATCTTTCGTCAAAAATCACCCGATTGGACGGTTGCGTTTAAAAAATTCCTTGTATGTTTAGTAACTAAATCTTCTAAATTATTTATATTTATTTATTTATTTAATAGATAATATATATTACTTAATAATAATAACTAGCGAATATTAACAATCAAATTATTATTATATGTTATACCTCACCAAAAAAAATTAAGGTTCTTGTATGTGGTAAGCGATAATCACTGACAATTATATTGATAGTTTAATCTAATTTAAAAACAATGATAATTAGGTAATATATTATTTATCTAATATATCAAAAATTTTGAATAAGCAGCCAAAAAGAGACTAAATACAATCACAAGAACCAACTCTACAAAAAATGAGAATCCATTCGAGTTCAACGGGGGAATATGCACACAAGACGAAACCACAAAACATCCACCATCGTACAAAGTAAAATGAACAAATCAAGTAATTGCATAGGTATCTCCATTGATTCGATGGAAGTAGTCGACAGTATATTCCACAAAAAACCCATACCGTAATAGGAGAATTTTTGTGGGTTGCTCGCTTTAAAGAACCTTCGTATGTTTAGTTCTAAAGAAACTTCATCATCGAAATACACAAAAGCAACAAGTTCTTCAGACATATAACAAAGATGTCACTTACCCAGTTTTTTTTAATTACTTCACTTGTAAACGCCATTATATGGCACGTATGTAAGTTCAGTCTAAGAACAGTAATTTCTCGAAAACTCTAGTTGCGATACCAATACGTTTAAATATGCTTCTTTTTGTTTAAAATACTAAGCGGAGAGGGGTGTGTACAATCTATCCACGGCTTATTGATGCTGCATGACATTTTTGGTCTGAAACGTTGAGTCATTGCCCTAAACGGGGCATATTTTCATAACTACGTGATCAACGGTACCGACCTTTAAATTTAATTTAAATGAAAAACATAAAAAACGTCTATATTTTTTTTGATATTGAAAGCAAATAAAAGTTTTCCACGATAAAAATTAAATCTTTAATTTTCTGTAGCACCCTAATAGGTATAATATACTTTCAATATAAAATACTTTAATATTTCAAATATATGTTGCAAATAAATTGTAGTTAATCACTTTACATCAAAAATTTTAAGGAAATTTATTAATATTACATAATTTTCAGAATATTCAAATTAATTATGATCTTGTTAGATTTTAAAACGTTAACTCAAGTGGTTATAAACAAAGTTTCATTAAAAACCTTTATAATGCAGTATAATACACTCCGGATCTCAGGTTACTTTCATAAAAATACTAATTAATTTCGCTGACTACTTTTGTGTCATTTCTAATGGATCGCCCTTGGCACAGAGCGGACCGGCACTTACTTCACGTCGAGAGTAAAAATGCCCGCACCAACCACCGCACGAAATAAGTGGCTGCGCCCGCCATTTTTATTCCACTTTGCGCCTATATATTTCCATTGGGCCGGGCCTCGCCATGTCGTATTTCCTCCAAAGCTTACTTTATTTTCCTTAAATTACGCACACCGCAATTTCGGTTCTAAAACAGACACGCTCGGGGAAGACGCTTAAACTTCAGAGTTGATGCTCGTTCCGTTTTATATTTTGAGGCTTTGTTGGGCAGAGCCAAGGCAAAACGCAGTTTTGCAATAAATAACTTTAAGGACCTATTATTTGTCACCGCGTTAAAAATAAGGATCAATTCAAATCACATTTTGCGTCTAATACAATTTATTTTGGTGAGAAAATTTCGTGTAGGTACATATAGTATTGAATTAGATTCTAGATATAATTATTTCGGTATTTATTTATTTATTTATTAAATATTCATGGAAGACCAACAGCACAACAAAGAAGCTTAGAAAACATTGATATAATATAGATGGTCATTTACAGGTCTCCACATTTAGAAATATGTTAGTAATGACAAATATTTATGAATTAAACTTAGGCATGTTAAGAATTATATAACAAGAAAGAATATAAAATCTAAACAAAAGAAAAAGAAACTTTATTATTAGCAGAAAAACATAGGCATGTTAAAAATAATACAAAAAGAATGAACAAGAGAAAAAGAGACTTAATTATTAAGTAGAAAAAAATTCAGCACTCAAAATTTTTCTTAATCTTGTGTGGCTGCACTCGAACATATATACCTATAAAGATTATTTTATAATCCCTCTCCTGTTAACTCAATAAATTTTTAATTAAAATAATCTAACACTTTACGTTATCCAATGTTTGACACATAAGATTCAAAAATCGATTAATTTAATTTCAAATATGAACATAATGTAAACCACATTTTTTAAATATACTTTCATAATAAAAAAAAGTAAAACCCATAAACTAAGTTTTTATTATACTCATTTCTTTGTAAAATATAACAACAATTAAAGACGAATTAAAACATATAACATAACATTAAACTTACAGTAATTTAATATATTTCTAAAATGTCAGCTGTTTCGAGCTTTGATAAGACACTTCAAGCTTTGAAGATTGAATTCTAAAAACATTTGTCAGTCAATTTAGATTTTCGAAATTCGTAGTGAAGTACCTATTATGTATACCGACGGAGTAATTCAAATTTAGAAAATATTCCTCGACGTTATCGGGCCGCCGTTGTTGTGATCAAAGTTTTCTAATGATTCCAATTTGAAAAAACCAATAAAATTTCTAAAAATCTGAAATTATACTATATTTATTAATTCTTTTTAACGAAAATTTGATAGATCTTCTTGATCGTCGCCACGAGTCTACTTTGCCAAGTTTCAGCTCGATTGGATCACGGGAAAAGGATCAAAAATCGATCCAAAGTTTTTTTTGACGGCAAGCCGTCAAGCAAGCAAACAGACGCCACGAGTTAATATAAAGGGAGTAATAATCCTTCACTTCGTCATCTAAGGTTCAGTGCGTAAAATTAATTATTCAATAACCAATTATTCCTTTAATTTAATTTCAAATTTGAAGCAACGCATAAAACACAATTCGTTGCATAATTAACACAACATTTTTAGGTAAACAACCCCACACTTCATCATCCAAAGTTTGGCGAGTGAAATTGATTATTTAATAACCGATATCGATCAATTTAATTTCAAATTTGAAACAAGTGAAAACCTCCATCTCCCAATATCGGCGCCCTTCGGCCCCACGGGCTCGACCAGCGCCGGCGACATGAGTAGGATGCGAACGCAATATTTAATCATTAATGAGTACGAAGCTGCGGTTTATTTCATCACATTAATCAGGCACTTTATTAATCCGTGAGGTCCAATTAATTAATCCCGCCCCGACGGGCTCCGTGTTTACGAGATTCATCCCTTAGTGATGAAATCGCCGACAGTGATCCCTTTGATTGTTCCACAGATCCACCCTTTGCGGTGAGAAACAGAACTTAAGATGACGGCGAGAGATTGATTCTAGTGACAACTGCTTATTAGGTTGCGGTAATGTTTTCTAATCTGCAATACGTGGTCCTTGAATTTAATTAGACTAAATACATACATTTCGCGGCTTTTCAGACACTTCGAAATTTGTTTTGTATTTATTTTTTTAATAATAAGGGAGGTTGTTATAAGAAAAACATAAACTCAGTAAAAATATCACAAAGGATTATCATTACAGTAATACTGAAAAAAAATCTACATTTCCAACAAAAGATCTCTTTAAATTGTTTCCAGTACCAAACGTAGATGATATTTTCAAGCAAGTTTCCATATTAAAAATATGTAAAGAAAAAAACCTTACAGAAAACCAGGACTATTTCAAACTTATGAGAAATGGAAACCAATTCATAATGCCTAAATGTAAAACAACCCAAATGCAGCATCAATATATTTATAAAGCCATTAATTACTATAATAACTTACCTATCGAGATACGATACATCAGTAACCTCTCAGAGCAAATCAAAAAAATTAAAATTTTCTTAAAATCAAACTTAAATTCATAAATCATTTAAACCTACAGTTTTTTTCAAAATAACTCCTATACTTTCATTATCAATTTACCTTTTTACTGTATTAATAAAGAACTTGTATACACTATGTACCTATATATTATAACAAGGAATAAGAACTGTGGCTCCCTCATCAGACTCAAGAGCATCTCTTCACTGATGAGGTCTACGTGACTACTAAGTATTTAAAAAAATGTTAATTCTGATATGTTATATATAAGAACTGTGTTTGTACCATACATTAAATAAATAAAAAATAAAAATATAAATAAAAAAAATTTGGCGAGTCACCCAGTAAAAGGGTGTTATTGCCAACCCCTAATCAAAGTACATGTATATTATTTATTGATTTGGCATTAACTTTGTGGAATGACATGATAATTTATATATAAATAAAATACTTGTGTAAGACCACTTTTGAGTTTAAGTTATATACGACTAGTTTCGGTAACTACAGATGTTCTCATCTACAGGTGAGAATATAAACTAAAATATCTTAGATACTGATAGAGGTGGGTGGGATATGTGTGGGGGAGGGGGTCGCCAAGGGTGGAGCGTGATTTAATGGAAACAAATATAGGAGGGGTGAGGACATTTTGAATGTTATATTATTAGTTAGAGTTTTTCCAGAGTATAATTTTTTAGAATTTCTTAATTTTCAAGATTAATCATTATTTGGCCTTTGTATTTGACTGAGTGTAATAATTTAAGCGTGTTTGAATCAAACGAGTGGTTAGAGTTAATTATGTGGTTTGCGAATTTGGAAAAATAATTGCTTACAAGACCACGACGGTGTTCTTTAATTCTTATTTTTAGATTTCTCCAGATTGGCCGATATATTTCATATCGCAATCTCCACAAGAGATTTCGTACACTCCGCTCTCATCCAAATACCTTCTCACATACAAGCCGCATATTACCTTAATAAAAATTTAGGTAGAATTCTCGATAATTCAAAATCAAAAGTAGACTTTTTGGAGACGAAACGTGATCAATACCTATTTAAAATAGTCAACAAAAAATGGTCTTCTCTCCACTTCTCAATATCTTAAAAAAAAAACAAAATCAAGGACATAAATTATAATAATATTTATAAATAACACTTGCAGAAAACGGGGAATTTTGATAATTAAGCGTAACGTAAACGGAGGCACCTTTAATGATAAGTGCCCGGGAACAGCTGAATAATATAGGGGTTCACCGCAAATATCTAATAACTCTAAAGGGAAGGGGTAACTTAAAATTTTATAAATAGGTTATTTGTACGTGGTATGTCAACTGTTTGATAATGGTCTTGCAAGCCGAAACAGCTGTAATACTTAAAAATAGTTAACTCGCAGACTTAATCATAATATTTATTAAAATTTAATTTATTTTAAATTTAAGTAATAATAATATTCATTAAATTTAATTCTTTTTAAATTTCATGAATAATAATTATTAAATTTTAATTTGTTTTAAATTTCGCTAAAAATAAATATGGAGTTCTACAAATTAAACACAAAAACCATAAATAAAAAAAGTAATTAATACCGTGAAAGTACGTTTTGTAAAATCGCTGTTTTTTTTCTAATCTCGTGTAATGTCGAGATACGGATACTGAAACTGCATACAAAATCGCTTAAACGTTCACACTATCTCTAAATGTGCTCTTTTAAATAATATCGCTTAGTGTCCTGAGTAAGTCGGAATCTAGAATTCAGATTCTTCTAGTTAAAGTTTTCTGGGGTAATCTGCCATGTGTATATAACCTTTCTGGTCAACGTTCGGGTATCATTGCAGTCTATCATTAGGACTGAAATTTTGTTATGAATATAGATGCTGTGGTGTTTGGCTTGCCGAAAGCAGTGTCCAAAAATTCAAAAATATGATTTTCGTCCACTGAACGTAATGCTTAAGAAAACATCCTCGGCTTGTCAGTAGTGCTATATTTATTTAAAATACTCTAAGAATTCTTCCAATCGTACATTATAAGAAGTGAAAAGTGATAAGTATTCGATAAGTTTTTTTATATTTCCTTAATCACAACTTCGAAAGAAATTATCAAACAAAATGGAATGCTTCGATATTTAGTGCCATAAAATAAATTATCTCTTTTCGTCAGAAGCATCAAAGGCTTATATAATCGGGTCAAAGCGACCCTTAAAAATTGAATAATTTAAAAAAAATCGATTACTGACAATAAAATTGCGATATTTCGTAACTTTTAAGCATTCAAAATATCGGTATTTAAATTTTTTTTTCACATGGAATAATAATTATGAATTGTTAGAATTATAACCTAGTAGCAACCTTAAAAATTGTATGAAAACAAATATTTTAAGGATCCATGGTTATTTATATAGTATTATAACACAAGCATATTATACAAAACCCAACAAATATTCTTTCATGCAATTTTTTCGCTGTAAGAAAACCATGTGTTAGAATGCATGATCAAATTTACTATATTCAATAGAATTTAAGCATTTCTTCTTCAAACACAGCAAAATTATTTTGTGGTGACATTATAATTATAATTTATAGAAAGGAACATTGTTTATACCACATTTTTATAATTGAAAAATTCAACATGTCTGAATTTTTTTAATAATAAAAAAAGTGGTGTAAGAAAAGTTTATGTCTATAAATTAGAATTTAAGCAGTTTCAACAGCTGAGACTCAACAATTATATTGTAATCTTTTCGAAGAAAAAATAGTTCCAGCGTTTGGGAAATAAATAAATCTATGAAATATTATATCTTCTATCTGGTATGTACTATAGTTATTTAAAATCAAAATAAATAATACATTCTTTTACGATAAAAATACACATATTTTATTTCACGTATTGTACACCCACACTACCTTTTTGTAAGTAATGCCATTTGGACTCAGTAACCGCCAATACCCTGGTCTCTTTATTGGTATTTATGTATTCACCATATTTAATGCTTAGTACTTCATCATCTTCTTCTTCTTCTTTCTTTCTCTGTCCCAACTCATTGCCTAGGTGGGCTGTTGGGGTCGGCTCTTTTTGTTCTCAGGCTGTATCTTCTTCGATTCTGGGTATCGCTTTCATCCAGACTATTTCTCTGAAAGATTTTGAAGCATGAGTTCTTTGGTCTTCCCCTGGATGCTTCACCGCGTGGTCAGTACCTAGAACTTCATATAAGGTGTATAAAAACAAATACAGCAACGTCCAAAAAATTAAAAAAATATGTTGTAAGCAGTCACCGAGGATTATTAATTTAGAATGAAATAGATACTAGATTTTGTGTATTTATCTCTTCTGAAATTACGTTTACTATAAATTTATAAGCCATAATTCCTATAAAATCTCAAATTCAGTACATTCTAAATTAGTAATCATCGATGACCGCATTCAAAATTTTTTTGGATATTTCTGCCTTTGCTTTTATACCCCTCAAATGTTTTTTTTTATTAAGCTAAAATTCACAATATTTTTGAACCCTTGAATTGAATATTTATACAATAAATATTTTAGCGATTGCGTTTAGGTGTTTATATACTATGTGAATGTAATGCTGGCTGTAGTGTGATAGACAGTGTAAAGAAAGGAGTGCTGAGATGGTTTGGTCATGTAGAATGTATGAGCGAGGAAAAGATGATTAAGAAAATATATGGGGCGAGTGTTGAAGGCAACAGGAATAGAGGGCGCCTGCGAAAGACCTGGCATGATCAAATACTACAAATATTGGAGGACGGTCCTGTTAAAAGCCTCAACAACCGTTGAGCTTGCATGAGAAGATGTACGAATATAGTCGAAGCAAAAGTGGTGTGGAAATATAGAAGAATATGGAGTTCTATGCTCTCTGCCTACCTCTGCGGAGAAACGGCAGTGATGGTTAGTAAGTTATACTGTGCTATTCTGAAAATAGCAGTATTGGGTTGTCAGATCTTTATCCCAAGAAATAAACGAGAGGTTATGGTATGCGTAGGTGGTGTGGTTAGAGGGAGAAAGAAGTACATGACGGTTATCCGTCAAACTTCAAATATAAATAGATTTAACAATATTTCTCTTTTCTATGGTCCTACTCGACAATGACAATTTTGCTTTAATTTTACATCAGGACGCTGTGGGAGAAGAAATTAATAAGTGCATATGCATAATAAGTCATATGAAATAATCTTTTTTTTCTATAAGCTTTAAATACAGCATTAGTACTTATTTGACGTAATATTAGTCCGAAACATGGGAATTGTGAGGTTACGTTTGCTCCAGAGTCTAGCTGTCAAATCAGACCGGAGAAATCGGACTTCGCAAATAAAGGCATTTACTTTGATAGAGATACGTTAAAATATGAAAATATTTTTATTTTAATTTTTGTCTTTTAAGTGTTGGGATGAAGATCTGACATCTCAATTTTGCTATTTTCAGAATAGCACAGATTACATGATTATTAATTACAACAAATGTTTACACCCGAGAAATCTACAATAAAATTCAATAAAAAAGTAATCCATAAAAACTAAGTTTTTATTATACTCCCTTTCTTTGTAAAATATAACAACAATTAAAGACGAATTAAAACATATAACATAATACTAAACTTACAGTAATTTAATATACATATTTCTAAAATGTCAGATGTTTTGAGCTTTGATAAGACACTTCATGCTTTGAAGATTAAATTCTAAAAACATTTGTCAGTCAATTTAGATTTTCGACATTCGTAGTGAAGTAGGTTATTATGTATACTGATGGAGTAATTCAAATTTAGAAAATATTCCGCGACGTTATCGGGCCGCCGTTGTTAGTAATCAAACTTTGGTAACGATTCAAATTTGAAAAAACCATTAAAATTTCTAAAAATCCGAAATTATACTATAATTAATTTTTTTTAACGAGAATTTGATAGATCTTTTTGATCGTCGCCACGAGTCTGCTTGCAAAGTTTCAGCTCGATTGGATCTCGGGAAAAGGGTTGAAAATTGATCCAAAGTTTTTTCGTCAGATAATCAGACAAGACGACAAATAGACAAGCAGACGCTACGAGTTAAAAGAAAGGGAGTAAAAAGCGGAAATATTATTGAGATCTATGCACTGCTGGTCCTTTAAATGGGGGTCCTTATGGTGGGTCCTCCGAAAGAAATATATTTTAAACAAACTCGGTAATTACAAAATTATATATTTCACAAAAATATACATTCTCGTAATTATAATTCTCACAATAAATGTAGAATAACATTTTATGCATCAATAAATATAAAATATTTTATGCACAAAAGTAATACTTCAAATAAAATTAATTAGTACGTTAATTATATCCATTACTTCTGCTTTGTGCTAAAAATGATACAGAACTCAATTATTATTATCCGCATATTTTGAATAAATTACTTGGTGTAAATTATGGATTCCGTTATTATTTTCGGATAAATAATAAACATTTTAATTGTCGGATAATGAACAGAAATATAATAAAGACTAAAAATTGTTTTCGTATAATTCAAAAAATTTCGGGCGTTATACAGGTACTATAACAAACTGTGGCGTGTAAAGAATGTGATAAATTACTGAATTTTAAAAGCAATGCATGTAGTTATTTCTAATGAAAAATGAAAAAATACTAAAATGAGTGATGAAATAATATATCGGCGAAAAATTTTTACAGTTTGAATACGTGTTGCTTAAGACCAAATGCCTTAGGGCCGGGTGAATCAACTTGGTTTAGAGTAATAGTTTAAAGCATAGATTTTACGAACACGGATTATTTCTTATTTTTCTTCTTATTTTGTTAGATCTTGATTTGCATTCGCAGGTCAGTCCTGGTTTTGTGACGAGGACGTCCAGCTCTCTCTCGTTCTCTTTGGTGGTCTCCCTGGTGGTCGGCGCCCCTCTGGAATCCCGCGCATCACGGCTCTGGAAGTCTCGTCTGCTCCATTCTCTCGACATGGTCCCTCCAGAAACGCCTTCTCTGCCTGCTTCATCTAATAATGTCTTGTATGTCGCAGGTTCTGCGAATTTCCGCACTGGATACCCTGTCTTTGAGGGTCTTGCCTGCAATGGGTCTTAGAGTCTTCATCTCGGTAGTTCTGAGGAGGTGTTTAGCTCCCACCACGTCCACTCTTGCTTCGATACCGTATGTCACGATAGGTCTTATGCATGTCTGACTTTGCTTTCTACTAGCATAAGCTTATTGGCCCATACAGTGTCTCTTAAGCATCCGGGGATAACCGATGCTTTGTAATAATATTATCCCCCATCCCGTACCAAGAGCTGTCACCTCCTCTATTATTTCGTCCATAATCAAGTTGAACAAAAATGGACTAAGACCATCACCCTATCTGATTCCTGTCATTCACGATCCAACTTTTAATTTTTTTTTGCCATTGTTCAAATCTTGTATAGTTTTTATTAATGAGGGTGATATTTCCTTTTTCACAAAAATATTTGATTGGTTAAAAACGCACAAATCTATTCTGAAATGAAATAATATAAACCGAATTGATGCGACCGGCCCTTAATAAAAGCCGGCAGAGAAATTCAAAATATGCCGGTGTATTCCGAAAATAACAAAAATTTTATTTTGTTTATTTTTACACCAACATTCATAAATAGACAATATGTAGATTTACGAAAGTCCGACTTATTATTGCTACTCCAATATTCAAAACAGGCGGGGCGTATCTATTTATGACCGTATAATTAATTTACAATTACGATTTTTGCAATTTTAGCTGAGGCCTTTAGAAAGCAATCGTGAATTATTTATTGTCTTATTAGTGAAATTTTGAGTGAAGGGAGTATGGAGTATGATAATGGATTCATAAAAACTTGTCATTTAAAACTCAAGACGGAAGGAAATAATTGCATTCTGTGATTTTATGTCTACATTTACGATAGTGCAAAATTATCCCCACTATGATAGAGCTGTTCCGGGCCGCAGTAAGTAAATTTCTTATAGCCATGATGAATATGAAGAATAAGTGAATGAGAGATTTAATACACTAGTACAACATGAATATACGACAGGACAAATAACGAATAAGAAACTAGAAATAAAAAAAGTTACCCATAAAAAACAAGTTTTTACAATACTCCCTTTCTTATTTTCGGGTTTCGTGACTACCATATGCGTCGGAATCTCCATACAACTTACTGAATTATATTTTTTAAAAAATTAAAAATTTGAAAAGTTCAAAATTATACTATAATTATTGTTTTTTTAACGAAAATTTGATAGATCTTCTTGATCGTCGCCACGAGTCTACTTGCAAAGTTTCAGCTTGATTGGATCACGGGATCGATCCAAAGTTTTTTGTCAGACAAACAATCAATCAACACAACAAACAGTGCGTTATACTAAAATTATTCAACAAACTACCGGATAGAATAAAAAATGTAACGGGACAAAAAAAATAAAGAAAAAACCTTAAAGAGATACTACAGTGAATTGTGAAGTGAATAAAAGTTTTAAAAATTTTAGTTTTATATTATATTATAAATGAAGAACAATTAATTAAGGAAATGTCATATACTGTAATGAAATCCTTGCGTTTAAACTGTAAATACAGTTTTGCAAGAGATAAAAATAAAATGGCGCTAATAAAAAAAAATATTCAATGTTCATTGGACCGATGGGGCTTGCTACTTGGAATAGCAATCAATAGGTTGGATTAGCAGGTACCTAGTGAGGAAATAATTGCATTTTTAATTCGAATGTCCAGTAAACGCCAGTGATGGAAATGCGTCTTTTAAAGCAGTTAACATCAATATTTTCGCAATCATTTTTAACTGATAGCCAATAATCTGCCCCGTAAAGTAACCGGCGCGGCGTCGGTTAACTCCGTTGCCGTCGTCTAAGGGAAAACTTCCCTCTGGCACTATACATCCGGTCAAGTGACCACCCCGAGAGTCTTTCATCTGTCTTTAAGTGACGTATATCGCTTCCTCCCTTCATCGCTTCCTCCCTTCATAGCTTCCTTTACTTCCTTTTAGAACTGTCGATATATTTTTTAAAAGCCTGGAGAGAGTTACGGATTTATGGGACAGTTTTTAGTAAATCAAAATGAGATTTTTTTTAAAACTAACCCATTTTTGTTTTACTCCCTCTCTTTGCAAATTAAGTTTACCATCATGTAATTAAATAATTGATTGACTGAAAATGAAACGTGTCTAGACAAATATCTATGTCAAAAATCTCTTTTTCTCCATTTGAATTTTCTTTTCCTCTTACATTCCTTTTGGCGAATAAAAATCTTAACAATTAAGGACGAATTAAAACATATAACATAACACTAAACTTACAGGAATTTAATATATTTCTAAAATGTCAGATGTTTTGAGCTTTGATAAGACACTTCAATTCTAAAAACATTTGTCAGTCAATTTAAATTTTCGACATTCGTAGTGAAGTACCTATTATGTATACCGACGGAGTAATTCAAATTTAGAAAATATTCCGCGACGTTATCGGGCCGCCACGGCGCGCCGTTGCTAATCAAACTTTTCTAATGATTCCAATTTGAAAAAACCAATAAAATTTCTAAAAATCCGAAATAATACTATAATTATTAATTTTTTTAACGAAAATTTGACAGATCTTCTTGATCGTCGCCACGAGCTACTTGCCAAGTTTCAGCTCGATTGGATCACGGTAAAAGGGTCAAAAATCGATCCAAAATTGTTTTTGACTGCAAGTCGGCAAGCAAGGAAGCAAGCAGTCGCCACGAGTTTATATAAAGGGGGTAAAAAGGAATTTATTTTCAAATAAATTAGATAAATTAATAAGAAAGATAAACGTACATAACAAATCAATTCAGATATCAATTTTGTAACAATTTTGTTACCTAGCACCACCTAAGATTAGGTACCTACTAAAAATTAATATGTTATCTTTTTTTAGTATTCCATTTTATTTTATTCATTTAGGTACTACGAACATTTTTATTTCATTTTCCCTCATTAAGCCTCTTTCAACATCCTCCACTCATCTCTTTCCGACACTTCTTTTATTTATCCAGGGCCTCCACTGCAATATTCGTGGCACCCATCTTGTCATGGTTCTCAGAACATACCTACATATAAAAATATTGTTAAATAAATAAGTGTATTTTTGTACTATCACTGTTCTTTGTTGCTGAATTTTTTTTTTGCAATAAAAAAAAATTAAATTCCTTCATAATATGTATATGTCAAATTCCTTACGTTTAAAACATATAAATAAAGCTATAATTTTTTACGTATCCCAATGGCCCATTTTATTACTATTCATTCATTAAATATTCATCATTTTTACTTCCTTTCCGCCTTTTTGCCGTCGAAAAAACTTTGGATCAATTTTTACCCCTTTTCCTGTGATCCAATCTAGCTGAAACTTTGCAAGCAGACTCGTGGCGACGATCAAGAAGATCTATCAAATTTTCGTTAAAAAAAATTAATAATCATAGTATGATTTCGGATTTTTAGAAATCTTAATAGTTTTTTCAAATTGGAATCATTACAAAAGTTTGATTATTAGCAACGGCGGCCCGATAACGTCGCGGAATATTTTCTAAATTTGAATTACTCCGTCGGTTTACATAATAGGTGCTTCACTACGAGTGTCGAAAATCTAAATAGACTGACAAATGTTTTTAGAATTTAATCTTCAAAGCATGAAGTGTCTTATCAAAGCTCAAAACATCTGACATTTTAGAAATACATAAAAGTACTGTAAGTTTAGTGTTATGATATATGTTTTAATTCGTCTTTAATTGTTGTTATATTTTACAAAGAATGGGAGTGTAATAAAAAGGAGTACTATGGGTTATGGTATGGGTTACTTTTTTATGGTCCTTTATTTCTAGCATCCAAGAATAGCGAATAATATAATATATGTTAGCTTAATTAATGTTGTACCAACATTTTGTAGGTGGTAGTGAATGTACGATGTAATTGTATGTAACAATAGAAAATAAAAAGTACATGTAACAGTTTTTATTGTCAGTTGTTCCGGCGGGTAATGTAACACGATAGAAATGTTCCTGGAGGGAGGAGTACATTCATCCCTGTCTGGTCTGTGACACAGAATAGGAGGATTTCGGTGCAAGCTGAGAGAACCCCCTGGACATGCTCGTCTGCTGGGGCAGTTCTCCGTTTCCATCGTTACGGAGGCAATATTTGATTAATCCACTCGAAAATTTCTACATAATGTGTAAAACTGATAATAAAAAATAATGTACCTACATATTTAAACTCAACATAATGTATAAAAAAGTAACCCATAAAAACCAAGTTTTTATTATACTCCCATTCTCATTTACTAGTTGAAACTTTTTTTTTTCGCTTAACCTACGCGTTGGGCTTCGGTCGGGCGATGCTACGAAAGGGAGTAATAAAATATGTCCAAAAATCCAAAATTATACTGTAATGTTTTTAACGAAAAATTGATAAATCTTCTTGATCGTCGCCACGAGTCTGCTTGCAAAGTTTCAGCTCGATTGGATCATGGGAAAGGGGTTTAAAATGTATCCAAAGTTTTTTCGTCAGAAAGAAGACAAGCAGACGCCACGAGTTAATATAAAGGGAGTAAAAATGCGGTGAGTTTGTTATTTTATAATCATATTTATTTATTTATTATTATATAAACATAAAATCAGGCGCAATATACATCTAAGGGTAGGTTAGGTTAGGTTAGGTTTATACATCTAAGAGTTAAAAAAATACATAAATAACGAAATAAAATTCAGTAATAGAGTTGTGATAATTTTTTTTTTTTTTCACGTTGAACTGCAAATAAAATTAGTGTTATTTTCCACTTCTAGCTTTGGGTAGAGCAGTCCTTCTTATCTACATGTGTTGTGATATTAAATTTATATAAATATCAAGGAATAAATTGAATACACCTTAAATTTCCATCAAGATCTCAATCCAGCTATCTTTAGAACCACATACCATATACATCAATTCACTTTAACATTTTTCAGTGAATGTCCATAATTACATTATATATAAAAGTAAAGGGAACACGTAGCATTGTATCATTCTCATTCGAAAATTTAAATTCGGGTCGGGACTGCATAATACTTTATTTGTGCAGAAGAATGCAACTCGAGCTTGCACTTTACGATATTTAATTTCCCTAGAAACATGAAGGATCTTAGTTTTCGTGGAATAGGCATCACAGGAAAACTATTTTTTCTATATATCCATAATACTAATTCCACTGTCATCCGTTCCGTTTCGCTAATGATTATTTATTTGTTTTATGTTATAAATTCTGGATACAAACGAGCCTTTATAGTCAAACTATTTATTGTTAATTATTAATTGAACTATATATGTTCGAAACTTAAGTAATAAAATGAAAGCCCAAGTGAAATCAAATCGTTCTGCATTCCAGCAGAGTTATAACGTATATATTCAGCTTAACCAATTATACTAAGAAGTGTGGTGTTTATTCGTCGTGTTTTCTCACCTTAAACAGGAACAAGCGAAATTAATAATATTAGAATATTTTGAGTTTGTTCAAATCTTTCAGAATTGTAAATACTGGTAAAAAGGAATTTAACAAAAATTGGAAATAATATTTCCTGGCGTATCCTAGTGTAATGCAAGTATTCGGATGAATTTCATTACACACAATAAAGTATATTGCTCTAAAAATTCTGTAAAAAATGAATATAGATTTTCTCATTAGCGACATCTGTGGGGATTTAGGGGAATGAAAATGGCTTTGTACAGGCCGCATGGAAAAGGCGCTTACAACTCATATATGAAAGCTTTCCACGCAATTTGAACATATATACAACTTCCAAAAAAATGAATAAGCATGGAATATTCTATCATGGGTGGAAATGGCGAATGTTACAATTGTGTAAAGTGATCACTTAAGCCAACCATAAAAAGACAGGTCATAAGTCCTGTGTACACCCAAATGACTTCTGTACCTACTTTCCCATAATTAATACAGTTTCGTCTCTGTGAGATATCTATAATATACACTAATTGTTTAATAATATTAGTTCATTATCAACACGCCTATTTAGAAATGCAATGGATTTTGCATATTATTATGTTCAAGATAAATTTCTCTCCTTGGCACCTACAGTTTGTTCACCAAGAAAGCAGTGTACTTTTATTAAAATTTATTTGTTTATTTTTCATGTAAACAAATTTTTATCGTACGGTTACATTGACCGTATTAATTTTTCCTTTATTTTTTGAAAAAGATTTATTCTTCCTAAGCATATGTTCATCCCAGAACTTGACATTATTTTACTTAGCATGAATCAAGATCTATAATTTTACAGTTCGAGGTTCATTGGTGTTAAAGCACTTCCACTCTCTGCCATCGACATAACCCAAAAATTTATTCGACTAAGCTCGATAGGTTGATTTCAACTGGAAAATTTTACCCAGCACTAACGAATAATTCTTTTATTTTTCCAATCCGATAAAGTTCGCAACTCAATTATTGCGACGAATAACTTTCAGCCCGCGATGGAGTTTCGAATGAAGCTGTGTTCTATATTAAGTTAAAATCCCATTATTATTCAGACTAGGGGAAGGTTTCATTTGAGTGGTTGTACAACGTCATACTTCAGGGGGGCTTTCTTGACACGAGCCACTCCATTAAAGATTCGCCCCGACTTTCTTAGCTGAGCGAAGGCTGCTGTCGATTACTGGATCGAACAATAGTTTACTATAATGATCCATTAAATGTTATTTGTTCCGTCCGTTCTGTTTCGCATTTTGACTCCGTTATTTTAATTTATATTTAATTGTCCCACCCGTCGGCCGTTCCTTGTTTAGTATTCGAGGGCTGCGAGCTCTACTTCATCCGCAATTACTCGCACAAACAAGTTTGTTACACCAAAACTTTAATTTACGCTTAACAAAACTCGGTTGGACCCGACGCTGAAACAATACGCGAACAGTTGGGTTAAGATTTCAGCCTGAAATCGCGGCTTACATATAAAAACATACTTCCCAAACAACAACAAACTCGTTTAATTGTTCTAATCATTAATTATTTACCTTTTCACGTATTAAGCCATGTATTCACTAGGGGACAAATCGCGAAACATTCCGCTCGACATGTCGCATCAACATCTACGCTCATGTTTCGGGGACAATGACGCGGTCAATTGACGTGTACACACCGGGACTCGCATATCTTGTCGCGGAAATGTCATCCGGTGAGGTTATGGATGACAGCTGCGGTATCACATTTGACGAAAACGGGGTTCCGCGCAATTCGAAATGTTTTTTGGGTCGCAATTTCAAATTAACGAGGTTTTACTGTAGTAAATTGAATATTATTAAAAACAAGGTCCTTTTTGCAAATAATTATTGTTTTCCAGACGTCACGGAAATATATCGCCCTATGAGGTTATGATGATAGCCGCGTATCTGTTTATGTTAATGAGTTTATCGAAAAGTAAGAGGAGGAAAAAGAGGAGAATGCGAAATTATTAACTGCAAAGAGAAAGAAGGACGGACATTCTATGCGATCTTCGATCGACACAGCTCGATGAGTTCGAGAACGATTTCGTTTCCCCGCATTGTCATCTTGACAGATACAGCGCATGCGTATTCACTTGTAAACATACCACGTGGTACTGACGCTCCGCGGAATGTTGCAGTGAGTACGCTCGGGTACCGTGCGCATGTCAACGTTGCCACGGCACGTAGAAATGCCGCGCTATGTTGTGCGCGAGGTCGCGGAACAGTGCACGACGTTGCAACGTCACGTAGACTCTATGCCGCGCATGCTGTTGAGGGACAATTTGTCCCCTAGTGAATACATGGCTTTATTCTTTCGTTCTCTCAACACCATCCCTTCAGAAGTTCACTACCTATGCAAATATCGGATATTCTGGTCACCAGACATTGCAGATCAGCTTTACATTTAGCTACTAGCACTGCGTCATACAAGTAATAGCTATTATTGCTCCTACTTCTAATTCCTTCAGTTCTTTCATTAAATTATCCATATAAAAATTGAAAAGTCATGGAAATATTACGCATTCCAGTTTGGCACCTTCGTAATATAAACCATGGTGGCTTTGTCCCATTGATTCTCAAGGAAAATCGTAACTTTCGTACAGGAATGCATCTTAATATTGAATAAACATTAGTAGACATGTTTTTAATAAGCCTCAAATTAATATATTATAACGAGGCAAAAAAAAATCACGCACTTCTGTCAAGTGACAGTTAGTTGAAGTTTTCACAATTCTACCGAAGGATCTGGAATTACTTCCAACTTTCGAGAGACGTCTGCAACTTTCCAGGATCATCTGAAAGTTACGAGAACGTGCGAATAAATACTTTAGATAACAGATTACAGATTAGCCAATATAAATACGGTACACGGGAGTAAGGAGATAATTGTTTTTTGGCGCGCACGTTTGACTGGTGATAACAAAGCGAAGCAGTCTCGAGTTGCAGACCAGGCTGGCCAAGCGAGCGGTAACGGCCGCGAGGCCCAGTGGTGCCATGCGAGCGGTAATTCGACAGCGATATTCTTTAATGTTCTTACGTAGCGAAATATCATAATAATAGCGGAAGCGAAATTAATAAGTGCGGAAATTGGATGGAATATTCTAGTGAATAATGGATAATACCGTTACATATATGTATTAAATCCCAACGTTTTCATTAATTCCTCCTGAAGCCAGGACACATGACAATATGTTACTAATTAAGTACAGGGTATAATGAACAATACTAGTTTGATATAGGTGAAGCCGTAGCACGTGACCTCGACGTTCGAAAGCGAATAGTGCGAACTCGGCTGTAGTTATGGTAGCCATGCGTTACACATTTAAAGTACTATGAATATACTGATTCTCTGTATACACCGATATGCGAGGGTGGAATGAAAAGTTTCCAATATGATAACGAAGACAAAATAAATCCAATTCAAGTTGCATTTTATTTTTCAACACGATCCCTTCGAAGCTCAACATACTCGGTCCAACGATTCTCCAGTTTATCGATTCCCTCTTGGTAGTGACTTTATCCTGCACCTCAAAATAACCGGTTCACGTCTCAATCACTTATATCTACATTTGACAGGTTTTTATTGAAAAGTCAAAAGTCCAAGGGAGCGAAATCATGTAAATACATGTAAAAAAAATTCTATCATCCATTTTAATTAAACGTTTTACACTCGAAAGAACGCTCAACAATATTTGATCGACCTCTGTATCCCAGGCAATATCACTGGTAGACGGCTCACACTGCGGTCAGCTAAATCGGAGGCACTCTGCAGGCCGGTAGTACCAAGGAGACCTGGAGCCACCGAGTTTGCGGAACGTGCTTTCATCTTTGCGGGCCCAGCTATGTGGAATCAGCTGCCTCCAGTTCTGCGATCTATGGAGAACCAGGAACACTTCAAGAAGAGCCTAAAAACTCATTTTTTCGGGATGTCGCACCCGTAAAGCGCCCTTGAAGCGTCTCTTACGCAAAAATGGCGCTATATAAATTAATATAAACATAAACGGAAACAAATTCATGTAGATACAAATTTCTTCTTACCGATCCCGGACGTTTTTTACTCCCTTTATATTAACTCGTGGCGTCTGCTTGCTTGCCGTCAACAAAAACTTTGGATCGATTTTTGACCCTTTTCCCTTTATCTAATCGAGCTGAAACTTGTCAAGTAGACTCGTAGCGACGATCAAGAAGATCTCTCAAATTTTCGTTAAAAAAAATTAATAATTATAGTATAATTTCGGATTTTTAGAAATTTTATTGTTTTTTTCAAATTGGAATCATTAAAAAAGTTTAATTACTAACAACGGCGGCCCGATAACGTCGCGGAATATTTTCTAAATTTGAATTACTCCGTCGGTATACATAATAGGTACTTCACTACGAATGTCGAAAATTTAAATTGACTGACAAATGTTTTTAGAATTTAATCTTCAAAGCATGAAGTGTCTTATCAAAGCTCAAAACAGCCGACATTTTAGAAATATATTAAATTACTGTAAGTTTAGTGTTATGTAATATGTTTTAATTCGTCTTTAATTGTTGTAATATTTTACAAAGAAAGGGAGTGTAATAAAAACTTGGTTTTTATGGGTTACTTTTTTTCTTGATATTTTATTTAACTTTATCCAACAGTATTATGTAGTACTGGCCAGTGACAGGAAACATAGTAACACATAATTAATTAGCAAAATTCATTTGGCATCCTAAAAACCTAATATCGTCGCCTTTCTAGCCGTCTTATTTTCTGAACCGATTCACTGACATGATTGCACTTTTATTACTGATACGTAATGCAAATGCAAATGTCATACAAGGTCATAAATCGTATCTTAAAATTCATCGGATTTCCCTTAATTACTTTCGAACAATCTAAGGTTCTTGCTCGAATGCGTCATTGCTCCAGATTGAGCTCAATTCGCTGTGTAAAATACAAAGTGCTCGTTCATAAGCGACGACCTAATCGATTTCATTCTTATTGAGGGATCTTCCAAAGCCAAGGAGTCGAATTAACCTACATCAAATGCATAATTGTTTTGTGGAAATTAATTTTTAAATTTGTTAAAAAAAAAATTTTGTTAAAACGTTTTCGAGAGATAACTTAGTTGAATACGTATTGAAAGTGAATACATTTATTATAAACAGGACATCATGAAGTGTTATTTTTAGGGACCCACAGGAATAAGTATGCATTAAATTCACCGTTAACACGCATGCAGCGCCTTGGAAACAAATTTTCGGAATTCGTAGATATTTTTCGTTTTAGAACCATACCCAAATTAAAGAATTAATTAGAATTAGAATATGCAATTAGAATTATTACAGTTAAATGCACCAAATTTTTACTTATGTTTTGTTTCACATGAATTATACATATTAATTTATTTTAAAGTGTCCTAATTCTTGTTCATTTCCCTCTCAAATATGTTTTGATTTTATCTTTTATATATTTTTTTTGGTTTATTTTATGTTCTTATCTTATTTGTCTGGTATATTATCTTTATTTTCCTCTATTATTCATTTATTAAAGGTTTCTAATTATTACTGTCTGCTTGTGTACTAATCATCGTTTATATATATAATAATATATATATATATATATAATATATATATATATATATATATATTACATTTATCTATATAATTTATCTTAAATATTTTATATTTATATTATTATTTTTAAATATTTACTGTAAAACGTGTTTTATGTTAGGTATATAAAAACCCTTTTAATTTTCTTGTACTGTAAAAGTCCACTATGGCGTTTATTAATAAATAAAATAAATTATGAATAACGTATTTCAACTCAGTTGAACAGTTATTCATAATGAGAGTTGGTCTTTCGAAAACATTTTAACTCAAAATAAAATATACAGTAGAATAAAACAGTGTTTTACAATTCATATTTAACCAAATACCTAAATTTTCTGGCTAAGAGGCCGTTTTTGGACCTCGGTTGTAAAGGTGGTTCCGATTTGCATGAGCATGGCCACGCTTGAATTTAGGAGCTCAAAAACTCATGGTGGAAAATGAAAGCAATGAATCTCCAAGAGCATCATCTAACCTGGATATCATGGTTTTTCCCACAAAATAAAAAAATCGATTTACCACTGAAATTTCACTCTATCCATAACTAAAAACATACAAAGTATGATAGTTTGACTTGAATGCCTATTAAAACCAGACTGATTGATCGATTTTATTTATTTATTTATTTTATTTTCGGGAAAATTAACAGCAAATCAACATCTTAACAAATATAAAATAATGGTTTTAAAATTATGCCAATTACAAATTTTCCACTGAATATAGTAATTTAATTATACTCAATACACAATTAATTAATTAATTAATCTTATAGTTATATAGTATTTTGTTTTATATCTTTAGTATTTTTTGTTCTCACTATATTGTTCAGCTGCTCATCTCCTATGTCATGTAACAAGATGAAGATAAATAAAATAAATAACAAATTGGTGGAATTAAAGACAAATCATTTGAATGATTAGCCAGTTCAAAGCTTTAAAAATATTTGAAAAAAAGCTACCCTCTATTTCATTGGCAATTTTGTTGTTTGTTTATAATATCAGCGTCAAATAAAATGTCATTTCTATTTTAACATATTTTTATATGATTCGAAAATGTATCATACATACATTAATAAGGAATATAGCTAAAAAAAATCCACTTTGAAAAATAAAATATACAGGTATCATTACCAGTTGCGAAATCTTGTTTACTATCTTGTTAATGAGAAAAAATAACTAGATATGTCTATAGCAGAGACCAGTGCAATATATAAAACGCAATATATAAAATGTGCTTGATTCTAAAGATACATATAGAACTTTCAAAAATTTGATGTGTGAATGTTCTTGCGATGAAATTCGTGAACGTTGCATTGTGTAGAGTGATTACTTGAGCCAGCTCATACAGGTTGTAAGCCCTGAGCCATCGTAAAAGAGACTTTCATCCACTTTTCTCATACATAAATAGCTTCGTCTCTGTGAGACTTTTAAAATTTATCCTTAATTTTAAATTCCATGCTTCAAGACCTATTGATAAATCATTCTCCATTGTAATTTAAGTCATTTTGTAGCACAGAATGTTAGTAAACTTAGTAAAAACCACTACCAGATTTACGGTCTACCGGTTTCGAGACGTACCCGTCTCCTCGTCAGGACCAACACTACACTACTATATTTACAACACTATACACCCCAACCATAGTATTGTAAAACTATCACCACTATGTTCACATGCGTGTTAGTCTTGTCAGAGAAATTGAACTACTGAAAAATTCAGGGATCTAACGAGATCACTCTCACGGATCACTCGCTCTCGTTAGATCCCTGAATTATTCAGTAGTTCTATTTCTCTGACAAGACTAACACGCATGTCAACAATAGTGGTGGTAGTTTTACAATACTATAGTTGGGGTGTATAGTGTTGTGAATGTAGTAGTGTAGTGTTGGTCCTGACGAAGAGACGGGTACGTCTCGAAACCGGTAGACCGTAAATCTGGTAGTGGTTTTTACTAAGTTTACTATCATTCTGTTATTATGTCTAACCACAAAGTTAATGCTTTAAATATTAATAATATTAATAATATAATTGTGTAGCATTTCAAAATAAAATTTTGTGGCTGAGAACAATGTTCGTTTTATTTGAAGGAAAGATTATATTTTAAGAAATTCCTCCACGTATGGGTGCTAGGGGTTGCCACATTTCAGCGCTGATGGTAATATAAACGTCTGCCTAGACCGACAGCACAGACCAGAAAATATTTCATTATTATCTGACGCCACGAAAACCCGGGAACGTGTTATTGTTTAATTTAAAATAACTTAATACAAGAATATACACATTTTTACGTCAAATATTCGCTTTCATATTCAATTAATTTCTTTAAATAATAGTAGAAAAAAATATTTATATTTTTCAAACACTTTAGCACAGATTATTTTTTCTAAAACGTGTTTTATGTTAGGTACAAAGTTCAAGCCTTCATACAGAAGAAGAAAAAATATTCTTCGAATAGTTAATATAAAAACCCTTTTAATTTTCTTGTACTATAAAAGTCCACTAAGGCGTTTATTAATAAATAAAATAAATTATCAATAACCTTTTGCAACTCAGTTGAAAAAGTTATTCATAATGAGAGTTTGTCTTTCGAAAACGTTTTAACTCGAAATAAAATATATGGTAGAATAAAACAGTATTTTACAATTCATATTTAACCAGAAACCTAATTTTTTTTGCTAAGAAGCCGTTTTTTGAGAGGGCTGTAATTAAGGTACCCTAGAATACTCTGCCCTTCTGGTCGACGGCGACGTTTTGGATCCCGTTACTTAAAGGTACTGGTACACATGCTTATTTTTGATCATGCTCATTAGCGTGCTCAAAACTAGCATGCACTAACAACTGTACACACTTGCTCGTTATTATCATGATTATTTTATGCGTGCTCATAAATGAACATGCTCAAAACTAACAATCGAACACACATGCTTATTACTTGCATACTCTTGAGACGCTCTTGTTCAAAATGGAAACCTTGCAAGCTGAAATTCATGTGAACCAATAAATCAAAATAGTTCCCGAGTTTCCATCCGCACATTTTTGATTTTAGTTTTTATAATTTTTATTGTACGATTTGAATCATTCACGTCTTTTATTTGTGTCATAAACATTATTTCCTGCTATATTATTTTTATATAGCGGTTACCGAGAATTCCACAGACATTCGTGATTCCTATAACAAGTCACGAAAAGCAATGTTTTGTCATCTCCCCAACGCCCCATATTTGTTTCATCTGTCGCGAACTGAGAAGATCGCATCGATAACCGATACTAGCCGCGAATGACATTAGCATACTCATAAGCAAGCCTGTGTACACATACTCAAAATATACCCCTTCCTCCCGTAAATCAAATTAGCATGCTTATAAATCAACCGGCGGTTAATTTTTGAGCATACTAGTAATCAGCATGCTCATTACTAGCAGTGTGCATATACACAGGCTACTTAATAGCTCAAGAAGTTGAACACTGCGCATGCTCACGTGTCACTAATAAGCATGTGTATCAGTACCTTAAGAAAGGCACACTCATAAGGACGTTATAACATCGTATATTACATTCGCATAAAATATTCAGATATTTTCTATTGCTATTTGAAAGTCCTTTTCTTAGATCCTATTTTGAAGAATCTTGGAGAACTTCCAATAAAATATATTTTACAGACATCGACAAATTTTTAAGTCCACCTATAAAAATGAATTTGTCCGAAGTTCCATGCTGTTAATTATTTTTTTATAATTTGAAATTTTATACAAGTTAGTGTTCCCAGAGAAGTAGTTGTGTCGTGTTGTTTATTTACCTCCATTTTAAATATACGAAAATTGTTAAACGGCATGGAACCTCAGATCAACCCTTTACATTCCCAAGGATGACAGAAAGAAATCTCCACACGTTTAAATTTTTGAGATAATCAATTCAAATAATGAATTATACAGTAAGAGTGGTTCTAACAAAAGTGCGGAAAGAGGAAGATCGCACTTCATAAAATCAATGTTCTTCAAAATAAAAAAGAGGAACCTTTAAAACCGCTGAAGAAGTGGAGAAAGTATTCATTTTTAAATTTCTTAGCGAACAAAAAGAAGGCGTCCCAAGAAAGCTGAGTGAGGTGGATCACCACACCAGGAAGAAGCCGCAGCTTTCTCTGATAACATAAAGAAGTCCTGAACTGGCGAAAAAACATAAAAATTGAACCACAGATGATAATTGATCCGAAATAAAATTGGTTTTAATGTTTTTTTTTCATTTTATGAATTTGTATCATCCTGATGCCTATAGTAAAGCATGGATGGGGAGTGTAATGATATGCGGATACATGACGACTGTAGGAGTGTGAAATGTGTAAATGTATCAAGGTCTAATGACGAGTGACACTTTTATTTCTACTTTAATTAGTGTATTGGAAACATGAGTTGTAAAAATTTATGCCAAGTTGTCTCCGAAAGGATATTTATACAAACGATGATAAAAGCTCCTACGGTCTGCGGATTCCGCTGGATCTCCCATCAGGAGACCCACACTCGCTGGAAACCCCTGAACGGTTCCTAGCACAGCTTAGCAGATCGAAGTTCTTCCTCTAAATCATTTATCGTATTGTCCCTTTAGAGTTAAAACTCACAATCCGCAATATTGGCCGAAATGAGTTATGAATACAAATATTTATTATTTTCCATCTCTATTCCAGGCAATAAATAATCAGTAAGTGAATATTCCGTGTGTGTTTATGGTTATTTAGTGGTAAAACTCATGTTTTGAATATTTTCAATAATTCTAATATCACACGTTGAATTTTTAAACCTTATTATCCCAAAACTACTCCAATGTCACTTAGTGAGTTTTACCTCTAAATGGACGATATAATATTATCTTCTCTCTGGCATCCCTCAATAAAACGCAAATCCAGAGTATGTGCTCCGGCGTCTGCCTCACCCGGCTACAGGTACATACTGGAGCTTGCAATATTTATGCTAATATGCTCCCTATCGTACATAAAAACAATGTGTTATGCAGTTCGAAGGCTGCATTTTTTTCAGTCTCCTCAATCGTTTCAATCGCCAGACATCAGATCAGACAATGTAAAGAAATGCATAACATTTATCATTTATAAAAATAATTTATTAGCCTACCAAGTTTAGAGACGATAAATAACTGTAGCCATTGGCTAGAGTACATCTATTTATGTAGAAGAATTATTTTGTGCATTTTTTTCCTCCGTGATTATTTATTATACAATTTTCTTTGGTTATGAAAAACTACCAACTCAATTGATTGAATTTTTTCTCATAACTTGGCTGCTTTTTCGTTTGAGATACCTACGTAACATACTAAAACAGCGACCGAGAGCTCATCGACTATGTTCTGTTTTTCAAAGCACGCAGGCGCCTAACTTAGTTTGAAAAGTTATAAGAATATTAATGATGTTCCTGTATTTACGCTTCAATTCAGGTTTGCAACATATTTTCACGAAAAGTAAGTGTGTGTAAGTGTGACATAGATTTACATGACAGCCCGTCTGTGATTACTACCCCAAAACTCAAAAATAGACGGAAGGTTTTTTTATGCCCGTTTTTTCATATTTATCATAATTAATTCACATTTACGACTTTTGCAATTTAAGATGAGACCTTTAAAAAGCAGTCATACATTAGTATGATGAATGTTTGAGGGGAATGTAAAGTATAAGGGAATCATCCTGTATTTTTGTCTAAATATACGATGCTGCCACATCACTTTTCAACACCCAACAGTTGTGCAGTAATGGCATATAAACCATTTTAAAATAAAAAAGATACATCAATATTTTGTTATATATGATGTCGGAACTCCACGATGTCTGGGTGTTCTTAAAAATGATCTGTTTATTCGATATCAAAGCAATATTTATATCACTACGCAAACATGGCATTCTATAGTTTTGCCTTAAATGTAAGTTTTTAATGAATATTATATAAAATAAGTAAAAATATTATTTTGTTCATAGTTGTGTTGGTAGGATGGTTTGTTTCACATACATCTAGTATTTTTTTTAACGAAATATTTTAAATATCAAATTAAAACTAATATTTTCGTCCAATGATATTTTTAGTGTTGATATAATAAATATCAAATAATAGGCTTGCTTTTTTAGAATTCGGCCGAATGAATTGAAATATTTAGCATACTGACAATTGGCAGGCAGGTTGTAACTTTTTTAAATGTGGTTGTATTTTACAACAACCTGATGTTGAAATGAAATGTAGAGACTATAAAAATACATACATACAGGAACACCCAAGGATGAGACAATACAGATAAGAAATGAGATACATAGATACCTAAAGTTTCATTGCTCACCTCACCTTAAACCCTCGCTTTTCATTGGTTATATAATACATTTATTGTGAGGGGAGTTTTATTGTTGGTCTGGACTGACCTTTTTTTATTATATCATTACGAAGTGTATAATTCTACAAAAATAATATATATTATTTTTATAGACAGAGTAAGGTAAAAGTAAATTGGTTATTCATGATATGAAAATATTCTTATTTAAAAATTCTTTGGTACTAGATGCGAGAGTACACAGTAAGAAGTGAGACCATTCTTCTCTTGAACATTAATTGTATTAGATTCGAAGAAAACAGTAATATATTATATATAGTGCTATTTATAGGGTTAAATAAGAGACTTTGGAATCGTATTTGGTTTCAAAAATCTCACTAAACCTTCCTTTTTTTAATTCGGAGCCTTAATAGTGTATGAAAAAAAAAATTTCATTACAAACAAACTTACCTTAATCCTTTGTTATCAAAGAGATAAATGTCAAAGCACAAATATTACAAAGAAGAAATATTTTTTACACATTCAGACCGAATTGAATTCTGATGAAAGCGTGTCTCGCCTACGCCCGCCCACTTGTGAAAATTTCGGCAAAACGTAAAATGTATTCCATTATGCACATTTACTTTATTTTTGTATAAACGAATTTCATGGCCCTTTTACATTTTTTGAAGAGTACATTTAATCAGTATAAAATATAAAACGAAATCGTAAGCCTTCCTGAATGGAATTCATAATATTAATTTCAGAAAAGAGAAATTTTGTTTAGTTTACTATATATAAAAGACTCATTAAATCCGAAATAATTTATAGTCAGCTTTTTGGTGCAAGTTAATGAGCATAATTTTAGTACATGTAAAAACTTCATAGGGGACACCTAAGGTTTTCATAAAATAAAATAAAAACTACTTCGAAAATTGTAACTTTATTTATGAATTAGTTAAGTCAATAGATTATACTATCTAAATCAATCAACAAAAATAAAACTTATGCATTAACATATTAAGGAACCTGAATTAAGTTTTGATCATAAAAAATGCAATCTTTGTCATTGGCACCTAGCAAGCACCTAGTAAGCATTTGAATACCAGTTGATTTTGAATTTCAAGGAAATAAATATATTCATTGCATTATCAGGGGTGTAGTAAAATCAAGTTTTCAGTAATTTGAAAGTGTAAAATATTATTAAATGTTCTTGAAATTTTTATTAAACGATGAGGATATTCATATTTCATTCCAGTAAATTTGGATACAGTTATGTTTTGAAACTTGATTTTTAATAAGCAATAACTTCATATTGATACCTATTGTAATAGTTAGCTAATATGTCAAATGTAGGAATGAGCTTAGAGAATGTATTGACATTCAAATCTAAAAAATAATGGTGGTTGAGCAGGTTTTGATACTCAACGGCTCGTATATACAATAATTTATATACGAGTATATACGTCGACGAATATTGGACCTACATGTCCGGTTCATCGATGTCGTTGGACTTTGATAAACCTGACGACTTCAGACTCGCTCATAAACTTTGAGATTGTAGCGACGACGTCAAATACTATCTTCGCAAATCAGGCCAAAGATCTTTTTCGGGACTTTGCGCTCAAATATTTGCAATTTCATAGATACGACAGCACTCAAAATCAATACTGGTTGCAAACTACTTAGCAAAACTGAAAATATCTTTCTTAAATTTTATTCTACAGAAAGTATCCCCAAAGACTATTTTTTTATCTTTTTATACACCTTTTATTATTATTATTATTATAATTATAATTTGAAATTATTAAAACTAATTATACAGTGTGTCCCGTATCTCGACGTCAAGCCAAAACCGGGTGATAGGCCAAGTCATAATAGGTATCAGAAAAATATTTTTAAAAATCTATGTCATGAGTTTTAAAAATTATAAGCATTTAAAAAAATCCGAAAATCTACACCCTGTGACGGTCTTTTCACTCCTGTTGCTATAAATTTTTATTTACCTTCATTTTTTTATTATTATATAATCCTGAGTAATGCTTCTGTAAATTTTTGTCAAAAATTCTTCTGCTTGGAAGAAAATGTCACTTTTTGACCAAACCTAGTATTCAAAATCAATACCCAGTTTTAACTGTTTCTTTTTTTAAATATTTTCTGATAACTATTATGACTTGACCTTTCACCCGATTTCGGCTTGACGTCGAGATACGAGACACCTTGTATATGCTGTTAAATATTTTTATATCCCTTATGTTCACCCTGCTGGGTGACACTTCCAGTGAAATGTATAGTTATTTTGACGTTATCTTTTTTATTTTTTTCTCCTTACATAATAATAATATAATGTATTTATTTTACCAGTTATTTTAGTTAGATTATTTGGAATCTGAGAAATATAAAAAACGTGGAATAAACTAACAAATCAAAATTTATGAACTCCCTGGGCGGCTTTAAAAAACGTCATTTGAAACGATACGTTGAAAATATTCTAAAAAATAAATTTTGCATCATTATACGCTGTGTAGATAAACTGCATCGTATTAATCAATATACCTGAGAGGTATAAAGACAAAGGCAGCAATATCCCACTTAGGAGCTTTGGAGATAAATAATAAAAAAAACTGTCACTGCTTCTAATGGCACAATGAAGCGACAATTGTGTCATACGACACATCCTTGAGTATCGATTGGTCGAAGTGGATGCTGCCTTTGACTTTAATAGTGATTTGGAAACATGATTTTGAAAGAGATGGAGCTACATTTCCCATGAAAACTCGAATTTAGTGCATTCAAAATCAGTAATTTTCTGTTTAAAACAATTTTTGAATATTTTCGCCTTTGATTTTATATCCTTCACATACTAAAAACTTTTTTTTAAACTCTGTGGTGTCTACAGATTTATTTGGAAAACATTAATAACTTTGCAGGACTGTATTCCTGCCTTCAAGTCAAAAATGTTCAATCAACCATGACATCAATAGTTATCGAGATATGCAATATCTAAGTTTGCATTTTCTTTCAATATTTCCGACATCTTTCATACGAAACGTTGAACTATCATTACAGTAACTTATATGGACTACGAAAAATTAATTCGTTTAAATACATGTCAAATAAAATAATAAAAACAGCACAAAAATTCCAATTGGAGTGTTGTCCTATTGGAATTCGAAGTTTTTTATTATTTTATTTGATTTTTGTTACAAGTAATTAATTTTTCATATTAATTTTAAGTCACTGTAATGATAGTCCAACGTTTTACAAAAAAATAAGTCAGAAATATTGAGGAAAAAAAATGCAAACTTTGATGTCGCATATCTTCATAGCTATTGATATTAGGTCGTGGTTACTCGAATATTTTCGACTCATTATCAAGGCAGGAATATAGTCCTGCAAGGTTATTAACATTTTCCAAATAACCCTGAATAAACGCGTACCGTTATCTGTACCAAAGATATTTAGTTTAGTTTAAAAATCTTTAAAATATAGTACTCTTTTTAGCTTATTGTTGTTTGTTCATGTAAACATAAAACATAGTGAGTATAATTTCAGATGTATGAACAATAATAGTAAATAAATATAATAATTTCTCTAAGGATTTATATAAATGAATCCCATATCCCATCAGGGGGCGCCGAATGGGATATAAATCGCTGTTGTGCTCGTAATAACGTAGCGCAGTGATTTATAAAATCAATTTATTGTTTTTAATTTCCTTTGATACATCAACCACCACCCGATGTCACGGCGAACCCTTGAATGGACCAAGCGCCTCCCGCGCGTAGGTACTAGCAGGGGCAGAGGCGCTTTCACTTTAAACTTCGCGAGCGATTTTACGCAGGCTGTTCGTTCCGGGGTACACGAATCGAAAGTGCGCCCAACAAACATTTTGTTTTTTTTTTTAATTAAAAAAAATCTTTTTTTTTTTCAATTTCTAAAACGTTGTAAAAAAAAATTATTCGTTCTTTTTTTCTATTTTCTGCATAAATTAATTAGCTCTACATACACTTTTTGCAATATACATGCTTATATTATTTATTGAATTGGCGTTAATTTTGTGGAATGACATTATAATTATATATAAATAGATTACTTGTCTAAGACCACTAATGAGTTTAAGACTACACAACTAGTTTCGACAACTACCGATGTTGTCATCAACGGGTGATGATATAAACTGAGCTCAGTTTATATCATGATAACTAGCTCAGTTTATATCGACAACTACCGATGTTGATGACAACATCGGTAGTTGTCGAAACTAGTTGTGTAGTCTTAAACTCATTAGTGGTCTTAGACGAGTAATCTATTTATATATAAATATACAGGGTTATTTGGGAAACATTAATAACCTCGCAGAACTATATTCCTGCCTTGATTATGAATCGAAAATGTTAAAGTAGCCATGACCAAGTATGAATAGTTATAGAGTTATCAAAGTTTGCATTTCTTTTCAATATTCTGACTTATTTATTACAAAACATATCATTACAGTAACTTATATAGATTTTGAAAAATTTATTTGTTTCAAAACAAGTTAGGTAAATAAAATGATAAAAACACTGCAGTAATTCCAATTGGAATTGGAAGGTTTTTATTATTTTATTTGACTTCTTTTAAAGGGATGAATTTTTCATATTCGACATGTTACTGTAATGATTATCCAACGTTTTACAAAAAATAAGTCAGATATATTGAAAAAATTCAATCTTAGATGTCGCGTATCTCCATAACTATGGTTGCCTGAACATTTTAGACTCACAATCAATGTAGAAATAAAGTTCTGCGACATTATTAATGTTTTCCAAATAATTATTTATATTTATTCATTAGTATTTTAATGCATTCTTTGTGAAAAATAATATTTTGTTGTCATGTTTAAGATTTATTTTCGCAAAATTGTGACTTTACTAATCGTTATTATAATTTACTTAATCCATGTTATACATTATTTTTTTCTCTTTGTACCTCTTATATTGCAAAATGTATGTTTGATTCAATTTTATATCAATATTACAAAAAATATATTATTTGAGTTAAAATGTTAAATGTACGTAAAACGACCTAAAAATTTTATATTATTATTAAAAAAAACAGCCATATAACCAGTGTATAATATTTTGTAATTTTCTAAAAAAAAATTCCGTTTAAATAATATATTTTATTTCCTTGGTAATATTATGGTTTATAATAAGAATTGAGTAACATAAAAATGATTTAACACTTCTTTATATTATCCATCCACAAATAAGTAGGATCTTTAAGTGTGGATTGCTTTGATCCTGATTGAAAAAACATAAAACTTTTAAAAATCGCATTAAAAAAAATTACAAACTCAAAGGTAAACTGCTATAAATCCAATTTTATTTTAACTCTATAAAAAGTTTCAATTTTTTTTCAATTGGTTAAGCAACTTTCTAGGTTGACATTTTAAAAAATTAATTTTACTATTTGTTTTAATCTACTTATATTCATTAATTACACCTACATGTTTCGGAAAAACCTTTCTATCATAAGAGTGTTGTATAACTGTCAAAATATCAAAATGATATAATCTTTTGTTTTTAGGTTTCCTAATTTTAAATATTATTTATTGCTGATGTTCTTCATTACCCAAAATTATTAGAAAATATTTTAGAATTGTACTAGTTGCTAAATTTAATTGATTATTAATAATATTTTGTTTACTTTTAAAAGCTTTAGTAATTTCTAAGAATTCTAAATTATTCAATTTTAGACCAAAATTATTTAAGTGTAAAATAGAAAGTCCTTAATTTTTATCAAAACCGAAACATATAGGTGTAATTAATAAATGTACTAGAAGATTAAAACGAATATTGAAATTAATTTCTTAAAAATTTTCTACGTTCCAATTACATTAATTTTTAATTTAAACAATTATTGCGTTTATAAAACCAGAATTAGCACACCTCGCTTTAGAGTACCTTGGCAATGATTGCCGAATTTCCGGGTTGACGCATGCGCACGACCAACCTACACCTTTGCGTAGGGTCCGTTCGATAAGCCCAGTCCGCAGCGCTCTCAAAACCATCCGTAGGGGCTCTGTTCTTATTGAAAAGGAACATGTCTCAGGAAGGGTAACCATCTTACAAATCGACGCTGAAAAATCCTTGTTGCGCGTGGTCCTTAATTTACTGTCCGCGCTCAAGTTGAATTTTATTCGGGTGCGTACAAGAATTCTCGTGACCCGAGTTCTGCAGGCCACGCGGTAGAAAGGAAAGAATGGTATTTTTTACCGTTGGACCGGTGTTGTTACCTGTTTGACTTCGTGCCTCGAGTAGTAACTGACGTCTTGAGGTGTGTGTGGCAAGAATGTATTTGCGACCGATCGTGTTGACTTGTGAAGTGGAAGTCAGCGAAAGCATATTGCACGTGTCCTTTCAGGTGCACATGCTTATTTTTGAGCATGCTCATTGGCATGCTCAAGACTAGCATGCTCTAACAACTACACACACTTGCTCGTTATTAGTATGCTTATTTTAGGCATGCACATGAATGAGCATGCTCAAAGCTAACAATCAAACACACATTAATGGCATGCTCTTGTCATAGAATAGAGGCGCTCTTGTACAAAATGGAAACGTTGCAAACTAAAATAGGAATTTCTAGTAAACCAATAAATCAAAATAGTTCCCGAGTTTCCATACGCAGATTTTTGATTTAAATTTTTATAATTTTCATTAAAAGATTTGAATCATTCATGACTTTTAATAAATTTTCATAAATATTATTTCTTACTATATTATTTTTACATAGCGGTGACCGAGTATTCCACAGACATTCGTGATTCCTATAATAAGTCACGAAAAGTAATGTTTTTTCATCTCCCCAACGTGTCATATTTGTTTTATCTGTCGCGGACTGAGAAGATCACATCGATAATCGATACTAGCCGCGACATTAGTATGCTCATAAGCAAGCCTGTTCACACATGCTCAAAAGATACCCCTTCCACCCGCAAATCAAATGAGCATGCTCATTACTAGCAATGTGCGTACACACGTGTTATTAATGAGCAATGGTTCAAGAAGCTCAATACTGCGCACGCTCACGTGCCACTAATGAGCAGTACCTTTCGTCGTATCATTCCACAAATTAAACCTCTCATTTTTCTTTCTTCCATCTCTTCGGCAGTTAGATTGAGCATTTATCTCACGTAAAATCTTGTTTTATCCTCACATCCTTACGAGCGACTCGAAATTGCGTATGAATTATTGATTTGTTATATTTAGTTCATGAAATAAACCTATTGCTGATTTCCCAGAATTTGTATTAAATGTTTGCTCTGCCAAACTACCTACCGGGTTCTGAGAACTCGTTAGAACAAATATAAATAGGATTTAGTTTTACTCGGCTGGCGAGAACACTTCTATCGCGGCTCGATGAAGCGGGTGAAAGCTTGAAATGTTCAATCCATCTCATAATATTTCTTCATGAGCTCACTACCCTCAATTTTGTTGATCAGCCCAAAAGAGTTCCAAAGTGAGACTTTTTTTACTCCCTTTCTTTTAACTCGTAGCGTCTGGTTGCTTGCCTGACGAAAAAACTTTGTATCAATTTTTAACCCTTTTCCCGTAATCCAATCGAGCTGAAACTTTGCAAGCAGACTCGTGGCGACGATCAGGGAGATCTATCAAATTTTCGTTAAAAAATTAATAATTAAACTATATTTTTGGATTTTTAGAAATTCTTAATGGTTTTTTCATACAACTTACTCAACTTACTTATGCGACGCATCTGGTAGACACTAATCCTGATTATAGTATCATTTTGGAGTTTTGGAAATTTTTTATTACTCCCTTTCGTAGCGCCGCCCTTCGAAGCCCAACGCGTAGGTCATGCGCCAAACTAGTTTCCACTAGTAAATGAGAAAGGGAGTATAATAAAAATTAGTTTTGATGGGTTAGTTTTTTTTGTTTGATTAAGATGACTCAAATTTTATTCAATTCAGTCAGCTTTTAAACACTTTTATTTACTTATCAGAATTTTTGTGTTACATCGTATTACTTTATTATATTTTCTTCTTCTTCCTCTTTTTATACCCTATTCATTCAACGGACCTTGACTTTATTTACTATGTCCCGGAATGGCTCCACAGTAGACTGGCCAAACCACTGCCTCAGGTTTTTCGGCCACGATGTTCTCCTTCTTCCGGGGCCCCGACTTCCGGCAATCTTTCCCTGCATTACGAGATAAAAGATCTCGCACTTCTCTAAATGCTTCATTACATCTCCGAAATATTGAAGTTTTTGGATTTTATAGTTTTAATTAATTATTTTTCTTTATTCATCCGAACCATAACACCTGTGTTCAATTTAACTTTCACAAAAGATTTAGCAACACCCACATTAGACCCCGCCCTCTCTCACTCTCTTTCCCTCGTAGATTCCTGCTTGACAAGATTAACATGCATGTGATAAATATTGGTGAACAATACTATGGTTGTGGTGTATAGTTTTGTGAACATAGTTGTGTAGTGTTGGTCCTGACGAAGAGACGGGTACGTCTCTAAACCGGTAGACCTAAATTCTGGTAGCGGTTTATACTAATTTTACTAACACTGTCATAACATCTTCATTCGTAACTGGCCATCCAGCTTATTTTGAGTATTATTCTGAAGATCCACATCTCGAATGCCTCAAATCATCTCATCAATTGGTCGGTAAGCGTCTATGCTTTCATTCCATAAAATCGAAAACATGTAACATCTGACCATTCGCATTCGTAATCTGAGGTTGAGACCATGACTGTTGAACATCTTTTTCAGGCTTATTTCAGCTTGCTCAATGCGGCATTTGATACTACATTTATTACGGCAATTAATACTTACTATTTTTTTAATATTTACTTAATATTTCTTACTATGTATACAAATTAAATATGTATACAAAATATAGTATATATACAAAATAAGTATATTAAAAAAATATGTATACAAAAAAAAATTAACACTGAATCTACTTATTTCATATTTTCAGTATAATGGGGATTAGTGATGGTCAAAACCGTTATTTTAACCTTTTACACAATAATCGTTTTTTGAGATTTGTTTCTGATATTTAAGTGTCATCTAGTACCAATTATTGCCCATCAAAACAAATGATCACTTATTGGAATTCCAATATGTGATCCTAATGACAATAAATTGGGTTTAGTTGTCAATAGCGATGAAGTTCTTTGAATTTCCACAAATCATTCTATTGTACACAAATGTACTGTTGTATATAAAGTTTTGTTATGATGATCGAACAAAGGTTGATTTATTATCAAATTACATGTTTTTTATAAAAAAAAAATTATATACAACATTATAATGCTAATTTGGTAGAAAACAGAATACCTAGTTTTATTATTTTAGTGACATATGTTTACATTTATAGTTGGTTGAAATCTCTTTGAATTTCTGTTTTCAGTAAAAATTCTAAAAATAAATATTTTCCTTATAGCGCCATTTATCTTTGCGAGTTTCCGGTTGAACTTCAAACTACCGGTTATTTTATATTTTAGTTTGCAAGAAGCGCCAGGCTTTCTATTGTTTCCAGTTTTATCATATTTCATCCCCATCATCAGTAAGAAATAGAAACGTTATATTTTCATTATAATTCTAGTAATTTAGTAAATTAGTAATTGAGAAGGTTTTTTTAATACACTCATATAGAAAACGAAGACTAAACTGTTTCAGTTGAAATAAATAAAATTATTAATACCAAATTCTAATAAAACAATTTTTAAATAATATTAAAGTATTGACAGTTAACTATTTTAAAACATCTTTGTTGATCATAATCAAGAATCATTTTTAAACTGATTCATCATATAATAATCAATATTATATTAATATATCTATATATATATATATATATATATATATTGATATAAAAGAAATCCGTGTTTCCCTATCCGCCAAGTTTTCTCCACAACCAGCCACAACCACCCACCGGTGGTTATGGTGGTGGATAGCCCTTGGTGTCACATCGAAAATATGCGAGTTTGGTGGAAGTGGCTGTGCGTGGGTGGGAGTGGGTGACGAAAATGCGCTTTCTAACACATTGTTTTGTTATGGGAAGGCCGCAAATGCTTCAGATTGTTTCAAATTAGGCGCGCCGACTGTGTCGGTGAGTCTAAAAGCTTCCGGAAAAACCTGCTCCAGAAATTTCTGGAAGGAGAAGGTTCTAGAAGGTTCGCGAAAGTCCTATGACGATCCAAACAGTGTACTAAAAATCAACGCGTGCAAAGCCGCGCGGGCACAGCTAGTATTCCATATCGAGTATCTGCATTGCTATTAGATACGGATTATCCAGTATCACGTTAGTTTTTGTAATCGATTTGTGTCTGATTTTAATAATATTATTCTGGAGCGGACAAAGACAGTGCATTTCACTTTTAATGTGTGATATTTCACATTACTTAGGAGTAAATATATTAGCGTATAATCCTTGAGTATCGATTAATTTCCTTGCACTGTCTTGCATAATTACTTCTTCCTCGAGCGATTCTATTATATTATTTATATTGAAATATTAACATAAAAAGCTAATGGAAATTTCTTCCGTCTATCTTCGGCTAAAATCTTTGGGCTGTCTCATGCTGTTTGAATCAAAAAGGGTAAATTAACATTACACTAGAACATCTCAAAACCATCACATCAATCATGCTAAAACAAAAACAGGACAATCGTGACTCTTCTGCAACGGACTGAAACTATTGTAACGACTTACCACAACATACAAGACAAGTAAATTTATGGATTTATAAAAACATGTGATAAATATATGTACTATGAAGCACACAAACATAACAACAGACAACTATAATCTATTTTTCCTTTTTTTAATTTTTAAAATATTTTTTTTATTATAATCTAAATACATATATGTAAATGGAAATGTTATATTCGTAGACCCCTCTAAAAGTAAAAAATTATTACTTTTTAAAAATTGTTTTGATAATTGTAGGAAAATTACAATTAGAAATAATTGATCAGTCTTATGATTTTTAATATATTGTATACCTCAGGAACCTTTGTGTTTTTTAACATTAATCTATTATTTTCAAATTATTTAACAAAATTTCGCCTTTAATTTGTTCATGGCATTTATTAATGTGTTTTTTTATTATCAATTTCAAAATATTCACTTATTAATAAATCCATAACATCCAAAAATCTACACATATATATACATAATCCAAATGAATTTTAACACACAAATAAAATTGAAAATTTACACGAACCTATTACATTTACGTGAATTATAAATAAAAAAAACTGTTAAAAATAAATCATTTTTAAAAGCAAATTAATTATAAACAATGAAATTATTTTTTTCAAATACTTACATATTAAATTTGTTTTCACTTAGTTTCTGATTAGCTATTGTATTGCGATATTTTTGGTTTCTGTTACTGTCGATACTTCCAATTATGATTTTTATTACCTCTTATTATTATCTTATTCTTACATCTTATTTTTTAAGTAAAAGTCTTTAAGGGACACGTAATATAATATTTTTTTATTATTTTTTCACTCAAGGATTACGCTGGACGTTTCCGTAAAATTCCATAAGTCGTATGATAGTTTGTATATTTTTTCTTCGTACACGCTTACGATACGAAAGGAATATTTAAATGAATTACATTGATGGTCACTGCTTTGTTAAGGGACGAATGCATTTTCTAATCTCGTGAAGACTAATGAAAAAGAACGTTGAAACTAAATGGCTTATTTTCAATATATTAATATATAACGGTATACTACGTTAATAATTTAATAATTTCAATATATAACTGTATACTACATTAATCTAGTGTGACCCAAATTAATGTCAATATTACACCTTCAAATCTTATTTAGTAGAAGAATATTTATGACTGAATGAATGAGGAGAGAATAGTAAGAACGATATATGACGCGAGTTTTGATGGTACCAGAAATAGACTGTAGATTTCAAGCTCATTCTCGTCATGGCTGGAGGAAAAAGAAGATTGCGGCAGGTAAGTCGAGCTTCCTGTTCCCTCCCATATTGTATACAGTCCACATTTTCATTTCCATTTACCTTTCAACTCCCTTCCTTAATTTCTGTCATATTTCAATCCCCATCCCTCCTGTTTCCAGAGACTTGCGTCAGAATGAGATATATTTTGAAACACAATGTATTTAAAAGTTGACTAGAAACGCGAACTACATTTAGGATGCTTGTACGCGGATGTAACTTGCCCCAGGGCATGGAGATTTAGTAGCAAAATATATGTATATTATGCGTCGATTGGTCATTCTGTTCTATACAAAATTATATATACAACGAATGACAGCTTATTCCGCTCTAAGTCTATACTGTCCTACTGTCCTCTATACTGTCTATACTGTCCTTTATTCGAGTTTTGAATCAAAAGTTTCAACCCTGAACACTCTTAATATTATCAAAGTTGACCTGCTATATTTATTGTACAGGTATTAATATTTGTTATTTATTACTTAATCTACGTTAAGTACTTAGAAACCATATTCTTTTGTTTTGTCTCATTAATATGAAAATTAATTAAATTCAGCATTTCTGTGATGGACAAAGCTTGATGCCTTACAGTTTGATAAAGTACCATAAAACAAGCAATAATTCTATTGTGAGCCAGGTATATTAAATTTTATTGAGACATAATAGGGCCATTTCTAAGTGGGCATTCTAAGCCTATTAATTTACCTCGTGAATTTGTCTTGTTTTTCGTGAAGTTTTTCCAGAAGAAAATACCGATAAGCCGCCTTTTCTTCTTTGACTTCTGTGTAATGTACAATAGGGATGTTTTATTAAATTTATGAATAAAATGTCGTTTACTATTCCTAGAACAATGCTCATTATTTTTGTTATGCCGTATTTATTTTTTGGTTGATGTGATTTTCAAAAATACGTTATTCAACGAATATATAATCAAATCTACGAGTGCATATCTGGCATGTTAGTACTTAATTATTATTCATTTCCGAAATATTATTTTTTATATTTTAGTGTCTAAATTTCAATTTTTTTATTTTTTATTTATTAGTATACGTTGTATCCTGCCGAAGGGACCATTGGCCCTGAAACATGCCGATTTTTTCAATAGATAAGTGGTGAAAACAAAGTACATTTTTATTAATTATATTAATAATGTTTACTAAAAAATTATATTGCACTTTTTGAAGTAGTTACCTTTTAAATTTATGTTCGTGTTTGTAGGTACTTAATTATTATTCATTTCCCATGAATTATATTTTTTAGTTAAATCTCGATAGAGCAAAATGAATGCAATTTTAAAATATATAGAAAAGACACCTACAGGAACATAAAGATACAAGCAGATTATTTTCACGTCTTATAGACTGCAAGTAGCAATGGGTAGGAGAAAAAGATATCAAAAATAAAATAAAGAATCTTCAAATATGTGTATCACAAATTAAAAGACAGCATACAGACAGAAAAAATATGGAGGAAAACTACATATGTGAGAAAATTACCACACCTATACATTTCGAAAAAATCTATTTTAAAATTTTTGCATTTTCTTAATGCTTGAGGTCTTGTCATTTTCGAGACAAGTCAAGCAAAAATTTTAAAAAATAACAAAACAGCTGATAAAACATCTCTTTGTTGATTACGCGCCGCCCCACACGGCGCCACACTACACGCGGGTAGCTGCCAATCGGGCTCTTTTATTTATTTATTTATTTTAGGGAAAATTAACAGCAGATATATGTACATTAAACACCTTGTCGAGTCTTTGGGCCCCCGACTCTACTAGGACAAGGGGAAGAAGATGATGATGATGAAATTGAAATTGAATTGAAAATAAATCTCATTGTTGTAGTGTCTGCGCCAAAATCCATTTACTAGAATGCGGTCCAAAGATGCGCCTCAAAATTTGAAGTCACAATATGTCTATACTATAATGGTTCTATCCCGAATCTGGTCCGATTTCCAGGACATCGGCTTCAGGCTGTCATGCCTTCTTACTGCTAATGTATGCAATTATTCACTCGGTATCGGAAGCAGCACTAGCAGACTTCAAACTTGCTGGCGAATCCCACAGAGGGAAGCCCGGATATTCCTCAGACCAATCAATAGGTGTCTATCAGCTGTCACACCCACCTACAACGAGTCGTGATCCCGATAAATTTTGAAGATGTGGACATGCGACGCAATGCGGTCCATACAAAATAGTATGAATGTTGTTCATTTTCCACACCCTCTTGGGTATAAATATATACCTTTATCTATAATACAAAATTTAGGCAATGAATTGATTAATGAACCTCCACAGTTACAAAAAGTCCTAACTAGCATTTTTGTTAATAGCAGGGTTAATACATAAATATAATATAAAAGAGTAAATATTTTTTTGTTAACTCGCCTATTGAATATAATTATTATTTCTAAAAAAATATTTCATTTTCATTGAATTGATATTAATTGTTGCATATCCTATTCCATAATTGGCTATAGTCTAGAATACAACCGTACTTGAATTTTGATTAAAGAAATACTAATTCTGGTGTAATATAGGGTCCTGATTACATAAATGAAGTCAAATTTTCCCGCTTGTTCGTTTAAAAGCAGTTATTTCAAGTTTTAAAATGATAAATTTTGACACTTCTCGCCATAGATGCCCATATATAAAATATATGTTTCTGCTGTTTTATTCATAGAAATTGACAAATCACGTTTATCATAAGTGGGCCCATTCATTATCCATAACATGTCAAACATACGATCCTGCATTACGCCGGCGCGCTGCGCCGCGCCCCGTGCAATGTAATATATGCCCCACATTACCTAAGAAAATATCATTACGAATTTGAATCCGTTTTTAATCAAAATTTGCCTTTTTCCTACCGAATACGTCATCTTGACTTATTTCCGTTTTTAACACAAAATTGGCCTTTTCCCTACCTGATACAACATCTAGACTTAACGTTAATTTTCTATGGTTTCTTGTTCTCTTTTCTATGATTATATGGGCATCTATAGCGTTGAAGTGTCAAAATTTATCATTTCTTAAACTTGAAATAACTACTTTTAAACCAGCAAGCGGGAAAATTTGACTTCATTTATGTTATCAGGACCCTTTATTACACCAGGAACAATTTTTCTTTTATCAAAATTCAAATACGGTTGTATTCTTGACTTATTCCCCATAATTTATTATATTGCTTATTGTATCGCTAATCGTATAAAATTACTATTAATATTTACATTTGTCTATTCATTGCACAATTTTTCGAGTAAAAGGTTTTAAAGCCGTATATTTATGTAAAATATATAATGTGGTTTCCCAAATGTTTTAATTATTTTTTTAAATAAAAGCTTTTTTGCGTTGCTCTGAAAAGAGTATATATTTTATTAACAAAAGAACATAATATTTGATATTAAAATTTAAAAATAATAAAAGTACACATCATACTTGAAAAGAGAAACAATATTTAAATCTATTATTTTATATTAGAAACTTTATCAATTATTAAATATGTATTATTCACCGGTATATTATAATTTTCTCAATAGGTCGATTGTCAGTTGTTTGTGAAAAATTTTCACACAAATTAAAATGTTACATTTTAACAATTCAAATTAAATGAAGATCAATAGGTACCTACTGATATTCATTTACAAATATAAAAAAAAAAAATAATGTGATAATAAAAAAATACCGCTAACAAATTCTTTTGTAACCCGCAGATAATGCAATTTAATGTATTTCGGCGAAGAGGTCGTTAATATTTTTATTATATACACTCGTGATATATAAAAAAATATATACCTAGTTATATTAATTATTTTCAGGTACAGTAAAACATACGGACTGCTGCGAACCGAGGTTGCAACTAAATTGGGTTGACGTGGAGAGCGAAGCCCAAGACAGGAAAAGTTGGAACCTTTTATGCGGTGCAGGGACCTCGACCCAATAAGATAAGGGGTAGAAGAAGAAGAAGTTATACGTACACCTGCTGAATATTGAACCGACTGCTGTCATACTACGGTGGCTTGAATGTAGAATACATACAGGAAATAACTTAATTAACGTCTGCCATTAAACAATAGACCCGCATATTATACAACCAATAAATGGAACCTTCCACAGGGTACACAATTGTTCAGAGATGAATAAAACGCCTTCTTCAGGCGAGATGATTGAGTCACAGCGGAGAAATATCCCCCCTCGCGTATATTTAAGGCATATTTACACTGCAGTTGAATTATTTATTTTTGCATAATTAAATCCAATGGTAAACAAACCGTATTTTTTACAACAGACCGCTTTTAAAAAAAATTCAAGTAAAAATGTATTTTTTAAAAAAGCGCGCCTACTTAACATTATCGATGTTAATGTTAAGTACACTTTTTAAGAGTATTTATTTTAACCTTTTCAAAATTTACAAACACTTAGTATTTTTTTTTAACACATCAAACTTATAGGAATCAGCCGTGGATTCAGACCTACCTACCAATAAATTTACGTTAGTTCCTGTCTATATATTTTGGCGGTATACTTGGAACCTTTCGATAAATTCAAGAGGAAAAGATAATATATGTAGCAATTCTAAGAAAATGTTTTTTTACTTAAAATCTTTAAAAAAAAATTTGTAAAATTTTACACAAACTGTTACAGAATTCCAATAACTAATATTGTCCTTTTCTATAGATTCATATTAACGTACTGACAAAGCGACCGTTGGCCTCGAAACACGTTGATTATTCAATAAATAGTTCTTAATAAAATAAATTATAGATGTCTTACAGAGACGAAGTTATTTATATTTATAAGTTTTAGGCGGAGCCTGGAGGTAAACTACTTCGGTAGAACCATCAGGCTCTCGGGCGCGTTGCGACACCACATGTTGGGTCAGAGATTGAGATAAATATCGTGTATAGTATTTTCCAAGAAAGATAGAATATGGGCTCATTCCTTTTTCCCGAAGGTGGCCGAGAAAGAAATGGCAGGGGATATTTTCCATCGCTAGACCACCACACTGTTCAGCTGCCATCTATGAGTTGAGGTTGTAGCTTTTCGATCTTGGACTCTCCGTTTACCCGTGGTGGCATAGACGGCGAAACATATCATCTGGGATAGTGCGATCATGAATGACGCGGAAGAGGATATGTCAGCAGGATTAACTGAGTTTGGAATGACTGCGACAGGAAGTCCATCCAATGATGTCCTAGTGAGGGATGAAAGGAACTTCGGATGCATCCGAGAGTTCGTTCGGGTGTGGGTGTCCTGTTGGGAAACCCTGAGGAGATCTGTGTGATAAGTCTTCTTGTGTATTGGGGTTTGACTCTCTGTCATTCCCCGGTGTTGTGTCAATGTGTGGGCTCCTGCATTGGAAGAATATCTGCGGGTCCTGTCCTCCCCCAGCCGGATACCCAAATGTATTTTTATTTTTTTATTTCATTTTTTTCCAGTTACGGGGGTGTCTTTTACTTACTTTAGCCATCCACTGCTAGCTGGATTCTACTCTATTATGTATTATTTTCTTCTTTTGTTATTACCATCTCTATGGTCTTGTATTTATTTATGTATTTATTTATTGTTTGTAATAAAAATATATCTAATGGTGACGGTCTGTGAATGGATTTGTTTCTGCGGCCGTACCGCCTCGCACCGGTTTATACGACTGATGCGGAGCAGCACGGTCTTGCGTTGTAGCTGAAAAAATGTTAACCTGGAGACGAATGAGAAGGGCCGGTATGGGAGTTTTTACGCATTAAACTGTCCTGGGTAAGGGGTACAATTCACAATCCACTTATCGTAATGCGGTAGTCACAAATTACTTTGTGTATCTGCCGCCAGAAGACGACGGAATTAAATATTTAATTCATTTTTGTGAATTATTGTTAACTTGCAACTTTAGAACAAAGTTTTTTTTTTTTAATCTTATTTAATGATTATCTCTCAGTGGATAAAGTACAGTAATCTTTCTCTCTTTAATAATAATAATAATATTAAAGAGTTAAGGTTGTTATTACGGTCGTTAGATATATTTAACTGTAATTTCGGATATTTTATCAAAGGGAATCTCTGTCACTTCATCAGATTTGACAAGGCAAAAATCTTATCAACAGAACCGTACCTTATACCCAGATTAGTGAGGGAGTCCATTGAAATATACAAACATCCCAATTTCAATAGAGATGACAGTTACAAACTATCAAGTATTTGGCGCCCTGTTCTAACGACACTGATTCAATCCTTGAGAGAAGTCGCAGTAAAATCCGCCGACGTAACTAGTACATATTGCACACTGGCGACCTCTATTGTAGAAGAAGAGAACACTCCACAACAAAGTGCATACAATTTAGGCCCTAGAAAGCAGCACCTTTAATCAGTCCGACCTTCACCTCCGCGATGAAAGGTCGTCCTCCTGATGACGTGGGATAAGTATCCAACGAAACGTCGAGATTCGCTTCTCGGTAATACATACGGTGCGTATAAAATATCCGAAATTACAGTTAAATAATAATATTTTTACCACAATACTATTTTGGTATCATTGAAGAAAATTGTATTACATTCATACAGTATTATAGGTCTACAAATATCTAGTTATCCTTTTAGATGTGTATCTATGTGTAGAGGAAATGGAAAAGCGTACAAAGGCTAAGAAATCTTTTCACGTCGAAGTCTTCTGTCGTAAAAACGAGGGAAACTCTGTCTCCGTACAATAGCACACGCTACAGCACACGCTACAGCACACGCTACAGCACACGCTACAGCACACGCTACAACAACACTGCCGTAGCAACACATGTACGTGAGTTGGTGAGTCGGTCCACCGTCACCATCAAATATTCCAATGTACGGGTTTACTGCGACAGAAGCCGATGAGAACTGCATTCATAGATTACATTCCACGTCCGCTTTCCCGGTTGTCGCCATAACTTATCGCGACTTTTTGTACGCGCTTGGCTTTCGATGTGTCGCGCGCCGCTGTTAAAAATAAACGCCAAGGGCGTCACATCTGTCAATGTTAACTGTTTATCAGATGCCGTGAATGCGGGTGCAATTTCAGCTGCGCGTTCCAGTAACTTTGTAATATTGTCCTTTTCTATAGATTAATATTAGTATACCTATTGACGAACGGACCATTGGTCCAGAATCATTTGAATTAATGCTTACAATGCATCAAGATGTTTTACAAAGAAAAATATTCAAATTATATTTTGAATAATATCTGCTCCATACATCTATGTGCGTGCGTGCGTGTGTGTGTGTGTGTGCGTGTGTGTGTGTATGTGTGTGTGTGTGTGTGTGTGTGTGTGTGTGTGCGCATGTGTGTTAGTAGTTTTAAACAAAGTGCTTTACAGAAGTACATAAAATCTAAATCCATTGAAAAATCAATCATTTAACCATTATTTTAATTTAATTAATTTCAGCCATTATTTGCAATAGAAGAACCTCCTTTTAAAAAATCACACTAAACAAAGAATAAATATGAATAATAGCTACATATATTCATATTTTAATAATTCATATATTCTTAAATAATTTTTTATTATAAAAGGTCGAAAAATTTTCGTTAACTTACCGAACTGCCGTGGCGAAATTGGATAACGTGCCATCCCCGGATAGGATGGAGGTCCGTTGGTTCGAATGCTGGTAGCTGTCAAAATATGTTTCCGTTAATTTGATTTTTCTGTATGTCTTCTCTAATTGATTAATAAAAATTTGTTTAATAATTCGCAGAACTTTGTTCTGAAATTGCAACATCACAGTAATAATGTGTTTTCCTTAATAGAAAAAAACTTGCTTTAATTTAACATTAAATCACTAGTAACTAGTAAATCCATATAAAGTGAACCGATATGGTCAGCAATATGGAGCTGCTTCAGAGAGCTGGAGTCAGCAGAGAGTTACTGACGAATGTTAAAGTGAAGGTCTCTTATTTGAGTCACGTACTAGTGGGTATAAATACGGCCTCCTCCGACTAATAATAGGGGCAAGATAGAGAGAAGACGGGGAGTTGGTAGAAGGAAAATATCCTGACTGTACAACATCAGAGAGTAGACTGGGATGAGACAGGTTTTGGGGCAGCGCAGGACAGAGAAGTGATCGCCAACATCGGGAGGACCTGACAAGGCATAAAAGAAGAAGTGAATCCGAAATCAAGAGCCATCCCGAGTGATCGAAAAAGCGATCCCGGTAAAGTAAGATATTTATATTTAGAGAAATAAGAATAATTGTTATGTGAACGCTAGCGGCCGGCCGCGAAATGATGAAGTATGATTGGTCGAAACTGACATCCGACGTATTCTACGCCAACCGCTAGCCAGGATTTAAAATTTTAATAAATCAGACGAGTTGTCAGTTGGAAAGCGAAGTGTGCCGGTATCTTTTCTACTAAGAATTGACATTTTTTTCGTGTGATTACAATATCAGTCTTTCGGAATAGACAGATCGATGTTTTCCGGATTCGACGAAGCCGGGAGAATTGGAGATTGGATCCGCACTCGATATATCAAGGAACTCTGTATGTACAATTTATCAGCTGTGTACATAGTTAGCTTTGGTGTATATTTCGGGTGTCAGAATCAATCATCGTCCGCGGAGATTGGTGAGGAAAAATATTTATTTCCTAATTCCCACCCGCGTACGGTGGTGGCACTCCGTCTGTCATCGTACAATAATACAATATTGATAAATAACAATTTGAATGTGAAATAATTTAATGTTTTTTATAATTTTATTTAGAATCATATTTAATAATGACATGATTATTTGCCTTGATACACGCATAAAACAATAAATATTTTATGTTGCATGCGTGCATTAGAAGGCATTAACAGTACAAACATTCAAATCTTTCCGGAACGCTTTGAACCGGAACCCAATATAAACATTTCCTCTAAATATTAAATATTTAATGTGAAATATTCCTAAATATGGTAATACAATTCGGAGCACTCTTATTATCTGACCACTGTCTTTATCAAGGCGGTTTTACTCCTTTAATCAAGGACAATTATTTCTAGTAAGAGTGGAAAGATTAAGTTATGTAGTTACTGGTTATTTTCTACGTGACGATATGTTTTAGGAATTTATCTACAAAATGAATTTTATATTGAAAGTATTTACGGAAATGTGACTGTTTTGATGGACTCGGTAGTTCTGTGTAACTTCGTAATGATTTGAATGAAAAATGACCTTTTAACAGACTATACGATTTAATTAATTCGAATTCTTGAGTATGAGGTATAATTTTTTGAATATTTTTATATTAATGGCAGTGAAATTTTCTTAGTATGCATGTAAAATTTAATTAAAATAATCGATTTTTTAATGGTTTTATGGATACTGCAATATAGGAAACAGAACTTTTAATTTTTGTCTTTTTTAAAATGATATATTTAACAACTTGTCGAAAAATATTAATGTCTGAATAGCATCACTTCTTTTTCAAACTTTATACAATCAATATATAAATAAAATATATGGTCTCTATAATTATTATTGCATGAAAACTAAAATAGTGTTTCGGGGTTATAATTTTTTTTGATGTTAAAATTTTTGTTTATATTTTTTTAATGAAACACTTCAAGAGTGAATGAATCTATCATAATAAAATTGATTAAAAGCCTGTTTAGCTATGGGTTTTGAGAAATTATTTAATAGTATTAAAGGAAACACATTATTTTTGTGAAGTTTCATAAAGTTCTGTGAATTATTAAACAATTTTTATTAATCAATTAGAAAAGACATACAGAAAAAATCAAATTAACGAAAAATTATTTGAACTGTCACCGGGACGCGGTCCGTGGTTCGAGTCCCGGTGACAGTTAAAATATGTTTTCGTTAATTCGATTTTTTCTGTATGTCTTTTCTAATTGATTAATAAAAATTGTTTTATGATTCAATAAGTTTACGTTAAATTTAGCAAATCGAGAGCAAGTATGAAAATCGTGTACTGGGGCCTCTTAAGGGGGGGGGGTAAGGTTTTTAACTTTTTTTTTTTGCATTTTATTTTTAATTTTTTAAATGAATGAATGAATGTATAATATCGCAAGAATATTGTGTAAAACTTTCAAGTCAATCGGAGCAAAATTGACGAAATTATGAACATTTGAGCGATACTCAGACTGATTTTCTATACCTGCTCGGGCAGCTGAGAGACGCGTTCACCTGAGGTCTACCGGACGTGCTATTGTAATGGAAGATTTTTGCGTAGACAAGGACAAAAAGATGCTGATGATGAAAGCTCTTTGCTGTGTGAACATGGCGTCGACGATTATGTGTAAGTATAAAATAAGTGTTGAGTTTTATTTTGAATTTTACAGTGTGCAAAACTTTAAAGCGTGTTCCCCACATCTCACGTTTTCAAAGTCGGTGTCCATCATAACTTCAAAACTACTGCACCGATCCTTTTGAAATTTTGAACACTACTTCTGTACATAATTTACGAGGTAACGCTGTCGAGTTTTTTTCAAATTTGTTATTAATTTTTATTTTTTAATAACAAATTAGTCGATATTTTTCGCCAAAAATCGCGTTTTTTCCTTCAAAGTGTTCCAAAAAATTGAAAAATTGAAATTTCAAAAA
>JADDOH010012332.1:0-27014 GCA_016648135.1 Agrypnia vestita | reverse complement strand
TACAACAAAGCTAGTCCACAGTACTTTACCATATTCCACAGTATTATCATTCAAAAATGACCTAATTTATACTGTAGTTACATCAATGTCAATGTACTTATGTCAATAGTTATCGAGATGAACGACTTCAACATTTTTTTTTCAATATTTCTATAATTCTTACTCATTTTCTGTAAGACGTTGGAGGTAACGTCTATCGAATTTTACAAATACATTTACTTGTAATTGTAAGTATCTAAAATACGAGTATATACGAAAACGTTCCAAAAATCGAGGACCTTTTATGGAAGGTTACGTTTTTGGAACATTACGTCGAGATCGAGAGCGAGAAATTACGTCGCTTTCGTCAAATAATAGCTATTTTTGACAGCGACTAGTGACATGAAAGTGAACGGGCGTCTATGCGAACGAACATAGACAATCAGCGAATATAGAGTACCTACCTACCTGGTATGTGGAATATTTTAGAGTAATGATTAGTGCAAATTATAAAATAGTACTTTTAAATAAATAGTTTGACCAGTAATTAAAACTTAAATTGATTTGTAATTGTTTCACTAGGATCCCACCGCCGCGAATCCATCAAAATATTGTCAATTATTGTCTCTCTCTTATCTAAACATTTATATTCCTTTATTTTTACCAAACCAACATTTATTCTTGCTTCTTTGCGTTACTTGAAACTCTTTGGAGGTTAAATATGCTGAGAGTCCATTGATTGAACGCTTTCGTATTAGATACAATGAAATATTATGTTGAAAGTCATATTAGACATCCGAAAGCATTTCAGCCTAGCTTCTATGAAAAATCTCTTTGATTACGCGTCCTGCTATGGAAATATGTTGAAATATGTAAACCTAATCAAATTTTTTATATTTTTATTTATACAGCAGATACATTGCAGTGAGTTTTGTAATAAATTAAACCAATGTTATTACATTTTAATATGACATTAAAGTAGAAGTTTTTATTAAGCAGAAATCATTTAAAAGTACTAGTTTTTATTATACAAAACCATTTGAGATATGTGGACAATGTTACAACGCTGTCCAAATTCAAGGATTTGATATATTTCTTTAACTGTTCGTATTTTGGAATGTTTCTTGAAATTTGTTATGTGACAACAATGTATTGTACCATTTAACTCCCAAGTATGTATAGTTGTGTTATGGTGGTTCTTAAAGTTGGTATCTTTATTTGCCCCTTTTTTCCATATATCTTTTATTTATACAGTCTAAGGGGTGGGATTTATTTATAAAATAATATTTATGTTTTATTAAATTTTTTTTGTTATAATTTTATAAACTTTATAGTTTTGTATAATTTTGTAATTAAGTATTTCACAATTAAGAAATATATTTACAGTAGGATAGTCATACGGTTTTTTAAGAACGGTTGTAATGATTATTTTTTGTATTATAATTAATGGCTATACGGTGGACTAATATGCCCCTCCCCATCCAATAATACCATATATCATGAGAGGGACTGCAGCAATCCGTAATAAATTATTTTAATAGTATTTTTGTTTAATGTATTGCGTAAGTACTTCAAAATCAAGAAATATATTTACAGTCCGATAGTCATAATGTTTTTTAAGAACGGTTATAATGATTATTTTTTGTATTATAGTTAATGGCTATATGGTGGACTAATATGCTCCTCCCCATCCAATAATACCATACATCACGAGAGGGACTGCAACAATGCGTAATAAATTATTTTAATAGTATTTTGTTTAATATATTGCGTAAGTTATAAAAAACATATATATTAGTTTTCTCAATCGTTCCACGGTCATATAGACATGGTCCTGTTATTTGAAATGTTTGTCAATTATAATAATAAATAATATTATTTATTAATTATAATAAATAGTTAATATAATTAATTAATAAATATTTATTTAAAAAATTATTAGAATAATTAAATTTGAATCTTTACAGGCAATATGGTGGGACAACTCTTGCCAAACAAATATTTTACCGAAGATATTAAGGGATGGGCTTTATATTTATTAGCTTCTGTGAATAATCTATTTGAGTACGCGATCTGCTACGAAAATATGTAGATCAAATAAAAATAAATATTTATTAAAATTATTATTTGAATAATATAAATCTTTACAGGCAACACGATTGCAACAACTGTTAACAGGCAAATATTTTACCGAATATAGTAAGGGATAAGTTCTATATTTATTGTATTGTATAAACCAAAAAGGATTAATAAAAAAGGTTGCTCTTATTTCTTTTACCCCTAAAGCCTCTTGTGTGATCGCAATCTTCAGCTGAGGATTTCCGCGTATTCAGACGTTCGTATTTCTCTTCAAAGAGGATCTGTTTCGGCAGACAGCTCTCGTGTAACGCTTTGGGTGATATAGATTGTAACAAAATACTGTCACAAAAACTTATATAGTTAAGTTTCTGATTACAGATTCACCTATGTGTAAACCTTCTAATTTCTATAGTCCTAGTCTCCGCTGATGATTATCTTGCTTACAGCAGCACCAAAAAGTTGGACAGTGCAATTGCCTCAGAGTCCTCAGTCAGGATGTTCTTCATCAGAAGTGGAATCTGGTATTTCTCTGGATGTGTGTGAAATTTGGATTTAAGTAGTTCTTAGGAAACGTAGAATTTTAATAACGTGCTGAACCTAAGACCGATAGGACGAAGGAGCTTAGGAAGGCCGAAATTAAGCGACAACGTCCTCAAAGACATCTCTGCCTTGGAGCTTCTGAACTGGAGAGAGCTGGCACTAGACCGAGATGAGTGAAGGAAAACTCTTGACAAGGCCAAGACCCACAAGGTGTTGTAGAGCCAAGAGTGATGAGTAGTTTTTAGGATTTTTTTTTCTTTCGCAACTGAATCATTCAATTATCATCTGCTACAGTGAATGGACATTCACCGCTTTCCCAGGGTCGTTTTATGAGAGAAATCTGACATATCGATCCTACTCATACATCGCTAGGTTGACAATTTTTTCTCTAAAATGCCGTCACCGTGTCACGTCGTGTATAGGGCGACGGGACCCGGAGAGGCCTACAAAAATCCACTCACTGTTCCTCTCCCACACAGAAATAAACATTTATTAGATAAACATACATAGTATTATTAAATATTACAAAGAAGACATATATTCAGGGAAACAAAGGATGAAAATAGTTATTAGAGTAAAATGAACGGTCAATCGAAAGAAAAAACAAGAAAACCAACAAAAAGGACACAGAGTTAGGACGAGAAAGTGGGACAGTGAGAGGGCTGAGGTATACGGACTCAATCCCTAAACGGGAAGGCCAGACAATACAATACGAAGAAAGTTGAAGTTCGAGTCCAAGCGCCACAGGTCCACAATCCAGAGGTTCAACCACGGAGCAAATCCAAATGCGACACCCACGTCCTGACGAACTCTCAGAAGAGTACGAGGTTCCTAGCAATCACGATGAGGTCACTGTTCCATGGGGAACGGTGCTCCACCCCCTCTAATCCATCGATCATTATCTCTTTTGCATCCACAAATACTCGCCCGCCCAGATGGCGTGCTCCGGCGCCACCAGGGTGACGCAGCGAGCCCAAGATCATGGAATTTGCTCCTAAACTCGCCGTGTCCCGACACCAGCTGTATTGCATGGTGGTTGAATACCGGAGGGGTGAAATAGTGCCACATATATATAGGAGGGCTGTGAATGGTACCCACCGCTTACCCAGAACCGTTCTAAGAGCAAAACCTTCCATATCGGTCCTATTCAATCGCCGCCAGGTTGAAATTTCTTTAAATTAAATTGCGAGTATGATAAGTACCCCTGTTTAACGATTGATGACACCGCTGACGCGAAATTTGTACACCATTGTTAAAGGCCATTTTTCGACTGACGCCTGTCAGAATTTTAGATAGATTTGTCGAATAGTTTTTTTTTGATAGCTACTGAAAGCATGTCCGTGATTATTTGTAACCATAAAGAATAACAATATGGCGAGTACTTTTTTTTTGGATGGGAAAACGTGTAAAAAATCAAAGCATTTGATGCCATTTAAAAGGACCAAGCGGCATCAGATATTGGTTGAATGAATTCAAGGATGGCCGAACGTTGAATGTAGACACACGCATTCGGAAGGTTCTAATCCTTTTTTACGGCTTTAGTCAATTTGTATCAGGAACATCACGCTTCGTATTCACACGCCATCTTTACTCCTCGAAAAATAACCGCCGCTCCAGCCGCTAACTACTTTACCGACTCAACGGCTTGATTCTCTTTTTGGGTTGCCGTGTTGCTATGAAGACGCGCTCGCTACTTTTGGATGCAAGATAATACCAGAATGAACTGGCTCAGCATAATCAAGAGGGAATAATGGATTCAAATTACGCCAACATGCACAACACATACAGTTCTCGCATTTAAGGGGTTAAACGACGCTGAAAGAATAAAAATGTAGGTAGAAATTGGGTGATATTGTGCAAGGATTTTATTAATTATTTTTATCTCAATTTATTAGTTTACATATAAAAGTATATTTTTTTAGAATATTATTGAACAAAAAATGGACGCGTTATATCTATTTCTAATAATGAAATTCCTGTAATGTGGCATATGGATATTTTAATTCGAAAAAACCATTTGTTTAAAATAAACATTTAATTTTTTTCAGATTGATGCCAATTTTACAAAAAAACGTTTTTTTCCAAATCAGATATGCTATATGGTAGATGATTTATTTATATGTATGACCTGCAGACAAAAATCTAGAATTATATTATTATTATTATCACTTAAAATATGTTAAATTTTATTTGCTTGTTGGTGCAGTAGTTATGACGCTTGCTAAGTAATCTGGTGGTTAGTGGTTCGAGCCACATTCCAGAATACTAAGAAGTTACTCCTATTTTCATAGCACAGATTTTTAGCTAAGTTTGAAAATAGTAAGAATATTCGTGTTTTTACGACTTTTCTGTCTGACAATCGGATTCCATTGCAGGGTCCATCATCAGGGCTGATGTGTTGATGTTGTGGTTAAGTATTGGTTTGCAATACCGTGTCAAGGGTTGGTGTTTATGTGTTAATGTGTAACGTAGCAATACCGTGTCGGAGTCATGTGTTGTATAAACCAGAAGATTCTGAGTGGCCGTGAAAACCTAAAAACATACTCAGTAAGAATATTGACGCGACACGTATTCCGTATTAGCATCTCTATTTAAAAAAAATAAGAACTACATATAAGGTCGATATGTTCACCGAAACATAGAGGGTTGCTATAACTTAGTGGTCAGAGCATCGGCCCCGGAAAGGAGGTGACCTGGGTTCGAATCCCAGTAGTAACCTTATATTTTTTCCTGACGTAGGTTTTTCTGTATGTCTTTCTTATTGATTAATTAATTTCATTTAAAAAAAATAAACCTATGTATTTTCTATTTTTTTAATTGAGTTGGTCAGTTCACCTCTGTAAACACCTTGACTATTTGGTACAGTAAAAAAACATAACTATGTATTTCTCTCTTAGCTGGTACGTTGGCCCGCCCCTAACCCGCGGTACGTTCGTGTCAACTCCAATTCCTGGAGGTTTATCGCGCGGATGTGACGAATGAATTGCAAATTTCGGCCGGAAGAGTACAGTTAAAAACCAATGTTTGCGTTCGGGGGAGGCGGGCTGTCACGCTGGAGGCATTAAACAGTCCGACGTGTGAAATGTTTACGGCCAGCGCAGGGGCCGTAGCGGCACCGCGATCCCAGGGGTTGATATGAAGAAGCCATTTCGTCGGAATATCTGCGTGCCATGGAGGCAACTAACATTCTTCTTTAGTGTACTAGCTTTTAAAATTTACTGTTATTCATATTCGTGTATTTACTTAACTTTTTTTAACACGACTCGCTTGGATTACAAAGTTAGGGCAATCTTGAGCGAAACAGTTTTTAATGGTCGCATCGGAACAGACGGGTTTTGATTCACGCGGGAGTCAAAAATGTGACACGGACATATTTTACGTGCATTTTGGATTAGGTTATTTACTTAATTTCATGAATTTACTTAATTTTTTTAACACGACTCGCTTACCGCGGTGGATGCTTTAATAACTTGGATTACAAAGTTAGGGCAATCTTTTGATAGTCTCTGAGTGAGTTACTGCGAAATAGTTTTTAATGGTCGCATCGGAACAGACGGGTTTTGATTCACGCGGGAGTCAAAAATGTAACACGGACATATTTTACGTGTATTTTGGATTCGGTTATTTACTTAATTTCATGAATTTACTTAATTTTTTTAACACGACTCGCTTACCGCGGTGGATGCTTTAATAACTTGGATTACAAAGTTAGGGCAATCTTTTGATAGTCTCTGAGTGAGTTACTGCGAAATAGTTCTTAATGGTCGCATCGGAACAGACGGGTTTTGATTCACGCGGGAGTCAAAAATGTGACACGGACGTATTTTACGTGTATTTTGGATTCGGTTATTTACTTAATTTCATGTATTTACTTAATTTTTTTTAACACGACTCGCTTACCGCGGTGGATGCTTTAATAACTTGGATTACAAAGATAGGGAAATCTTTTGATGGTCTCTGCGAAATAGTTTTTAATGGTCGCATCGGAACAGACGAGTTTTGATTCACGCGGGAGTCAAAAACGTGACACGGACGTATTTTACGTGTATTTTGGATTTAAGGTTACACCTTAAACTAAAGCCTTCCCCGGCGAGAGGGCACACTCGTGAAGACGCTGCGAAATGATTTCATCAAAGTCGAGAAACGAGTCTCTGTGCATCTATACAGTTTGTTTAAAATATTAGTTTTTTTTTCAATTCCTAAATATGATGAATTTTATATAAAGCAACAATAAATATTATTTTAAAAGTTGATAGAGTCGATTTGTTCTATAAAAAAAAACTACTTATTACTTCATTCAAATTGAACAAATATTATACTAAAGCCAACATTTCAGCAACAAAGTTAGAAATATTGACATTCGAGAGATTTTATTTTTATTTTTTTATATTTAATTTAATATATGGTACAAAAACAAATCTTAGATATAAACATATCAAATTGAATTTTTTTAATACTTTGTAGTCATGTAGACCTCATCACTGAAGAGAAGCTCTCGAGTCTGATGAGGGATACTCAGTTATTATTTTGTATAAAGGTACATACGCGAGTCATTTAATAATACGGTAATAAAAGGTAATTTGATAAAGAAATGTTGAAGTATTTTGAAAATAGTTAAAAGTTTAAATGATTTATGAATTGAAGGTGGATTTTAGGAAGGTTTTAATTTGCTCTGAAGGGTTATTGATGCAGCGTATCTTGATAGGTAAATTACTGTAGTAGTTAATGGTTTTATTAATATAGTGGTTCTGCATTTGGGTTATTTTAAATTGAGGCGTTATGATTATTGTAATGTTAAGTGACTTTGTACATTGAATAATTAATTAATCGTTAATTAATTAATTGCTAATTAATCTCCAGTATTTTCATTAGCCTCCTGCAGCCACGATACGTAAAAATCAATATCATTCTAATTTTTCTGAGAATAACGGGGAATTTGAGTTGTTGTATCCAGTAATATGCTAAAAGCTCCTGTTCGACAGACGTCTCAGGTTGTGCACTAATTGTACTTGCTCATGTTCCCTAATACGGTAGCACCAAACACCGCTTGGTGAATAAACCACTATAACATATCTTGAATAAATTACGTTAAAACCGTAGTAAAGTAGTTTATGCTGATAAACAGCTTCCTTTTAAGCTTGCATGCTTATTTTTCAGCATGCTCATTACCATGCTCAAAACTAGCATGCTCTAGCAAGTGTACACACTTGCTCGTTATAAGCTTACTTATTTTAAGCATGCTCAGAACTAATAATCAAACACACATGCTTATTACTGGCATGCTCTTGTCATAGAAAAGAGACTCTCTTATTCAAAATGGAAACTTTGCAAACTGAAATAGGAAATTCAAGTGAACCAATAAATCAATATAGTTTCCGAGTTTCCATCCGCACATTTTTGATGTTAGTTTTTATAATTTTTATTGTAAGATTTGAATCATTTTTGTGTTTTAATAAAGTTTCATAAACATTATTTCTTGATATACATTATTTTTACATAGCGGTGACCGAGTATTCCACAGACATTCGTGATTCCTATAATAAGTCACGAAAAGTAATGTTTTGTCATTTCCCCAACGCGCCATATTTGTTTCATCCGTCGCGGACTGAGAAGATCGCATTGATAATCGATACTAGCCGCGAATGACATTAGCATGCTCATAAGCAAGCCTGTTCACATATGCTCAAAAGATACCCGTTCTCATGGTGAATGATATAAGCATGCTCATAAATCAACCAGCGGTTGATAATGAGCATGCTCATTACTAGTAATAGCAATGGCTCAAGAAGCTCAATACTGCGCATGCTCACGTGCCACTAATGAGCTTGTGTATCAGTACCTACCTTTATACTCATACCTGTGTTCTCCTATACCACTTCTCAATACTTTTCTCGATACTCTGAGAACAATTTGTAGTTGGTCACAGAGAAAATCGTAATATTTTATACTTATGTTTGTATTTAATTTTATTAATTTTAATCGCTATAACCCAATCAGCGAAATACATCATAAAAACACCCATGCTTGAGAAAACCACATAAATGTAATGTGACCTCTTCAGGAATCGAACCTGGAACCAACGTCGTGCCCACTAGACTACGGGGTACGCAATTTTTCTTGTGTAACTGTATTATTACTTTATGTAACGTAGTTTAATTTAATATTTTTCTTTATTTCGGTTGAATTTGTCACAAATTTTTCTTTTTATTTACTTCGTTTATTAAATATTTTTATTTATTTTACTTCATATAATCATTTTTGTTTTGCTTTTGATTAATTATTGGATATTTAAGTTACTTTGCTGCGTTTTGTATTGTGAAGTGTATCTCTGTTATTGGTTTACCAACATTAAACCATTACTGTTGACATGCCATAAATAAATAAATACCCTCAGATTTTAATCCATCTTTAATGTAAATTTTAATATACATAGAATATTTATTATAATATGTAGAAATGAATCAATCAAGATTGGATCTAACGTCAGGTCCGTACCGTGGAATTGCTCTACTCCAGAATTTCCCCCCAAAAATATCCCGAATTCTCTACGCCGCAATATTTCTCGAAAAAAGGGTAGACCCCGAAATCAATACATCATGTGGACTCAAGGACAAGAATATTCCCTTAGAGGGTCTTTGAAAGTTAATTCGAGAAAATTACTTCAAAAACTTGGGAGACGAAATCAATGTGCATACAGATTTTTGAAAAGATTTACTAATATGAATAATGCATGTTGTTTAACGTCGTAGAAGAAATTGAAAAGTATTTTTTTAAGACACAATTTTATCAAGATTTATTACTAATGTCTCACAGAAATGATGCTATTTTTTTAAATAGAGATGCAAACACGGCATACGTGTCACATCAATATTCTTATCTTCTTGTTCGTCGCCACGAGTCTGCTTGCAAAGTTTTTTTTTTCAATTTTTTTCAATTCTTACAGAAATGAAGCTATTTTTTTAAAATAGAGATGCGAACACGGAATACGTGTCACATCAATATTCTTACTATTTTCAAACCAAGCTAATCGTTTGTGCTAAGTGAAGCTTGAGTGAAGTTCGAACCCGCAACCTTTGGATCACGAGGCGAGTGTCCTAATCATAAGACGAATAAGCTACTCACAAGCAATAAGCAATATTTATATGGGAATGGAGAAATAAATAGAAATGGAAGTCTTTGGGTGTTTATAGGACTTACGACCTGTCATATGGCTGGCTTCATTGAATACTTTATACAATGTAACGCTCATCGATTCCACCGATGATTGACCACCACGTCTATGAAATTTTTTGTTGTATACAATTTTTTACGTTTCACTTAGAGATACGATAACGCCATCTATGGTTGAAATCTGTCATCCCCATGAACCAGCATGTAGATGTCGCCGCTGGTAATGAGATATCTTTTTTTGACAAGAGTTTGAAATAATATACTTTTTACGTGTATGTGACATTCATCCAAATTATTAACATATACACTAGAATACGCTAGAATACACTAGAATCAGCTAGAAAATTAATTAAATTTTCAAGTGATTTTTGATCAGTTTTCACAATATTTTTGAGTATGTTGTTTTAAATTTTTCAAGAATACAATTACAGGATTTTGTCCCCAGAGGACTAACTAACTAACCATCATGCAGTTTCCCTGCAGAGGTAGGCAGAGAGGATAAAACGTAATATTCCTCTATCTTGGCATACAACTTTTGCCTCGGCTACATTCATACATCTTCTCATGCATGATTTACGGTTGTTGAGGCTTTTAACAGAGCCATCCTCCAATATTTGTCGGATCTAATCATGTCAGGTCTTTCGCTGACGTCCTCTATTCCTGTTACCTTCAACACTTGCCCTTTATATTTTCTTAACCATCCTTTCCTCACTCATACGTCCTACATAACCAAACCATCTCAGTACTCCTTCTTTATTCTATCTACCTCACTACACCCCGAATTACCTACATTCACTTCTAATTTGTTCACTCCTCACTCTATCGACCAAAGATTTCCCACACAAGCGCCGTAGTCCCCAGGGATTGTCATTAATCAAGACATATTATAGATATCGTCGCTTTATATATAATTAAGCCTATGTGCCGTTTTACTACATTCTGAAATAAATGAATTAAACTGTTTTAAAAAATAATTGCATAGACTAGATTTATAAAAAATATTTTAAATAATTACTAGGCAGACTTGCCCGATGAACGGTAATGTTTTTTTTTAGTATATCTCTATTATTTATATGAAAAATTGACAAATTGATTCATTCATCTGAGAATGTATTAAACGGCACATAGGCTTAATTATATATACAGCGACGATATGTTACAGAGACGAAGCTATTTGTACGAGAATGTGGGTATGGAAGCGTTGGGTGTTTATAGGACCTACGACGTATCACATGGCTGGCATTTTACGTAATGTAACGTTCACGATTCCTCCCAAGATTAACTACCACTACCAAACTTTCGGAAGTTGTATAAATTTTGTTTATACACTATACTTTAACTTGACTTACCCTGATGACAACAAAGATTTCGAGAATTTATTGATGTTTAATTATTTAAATATGTATACTGTGATATGAGTTGACAGCGTGTATACGTTTATTTTCTATCAAGGTGTTGTAGAAATTAATAAACGAAACGTTCGCATTAATTGTGGGTATATTGTTCCCAAAGCTTTGAATAGATGAATCAGCCCTTTGAAATTGTGGTTTCGCGGAGTATACAATATTGTATGAAATTCAATCAAGTAGCTATTTCCAGCTGTACAGGTGTTTGTATCACTTGACTTAATGTGGTGTGCCCAGACTGTATGTAAACAATGGCTTGAATCTGCCAAATACATTTTTGGGTGGACTTGCTCGGTTGATCTTATGTTGGTGCCAAAGCAATGATTGATTCCATCAATGTTCATTAAGATGCACCGACTCTGTAGAGTAAAATAGAAGAGAGATGCAACTACGAAATTAGATGAAAAACTTACTTATCATCACACATTCAGATTTCATTTGTTTACAATTATTTCATTTTGTTGCTTCTTGAATTTCGGACTTAATTTGTTGTAGTTTTATTAATTCTTGAGTTTCATATATGATTTGATAACTATTTTTTCATTTTAATATAATTTTGTTTTACTTTATGTTATTCGCTTAGTGTTTTGTTTTTCTTTATATATCACTTTATTATGAGTTGTTTTTAATAGAATTATAGCATAGCTCCATTTTTATATTATCAATACCTATCAATTTATACATTTTTATATACATTGTTTTTGATAATGGTACGTTTTACCGTGTATTAAATAAATAAATTAATAAATCACGCCGTTTCCCCGCGAAGATAGGTGCATAGGATGGAGCGATACATTATTTTGTCATGACGTACAACTTTTGCCTCACCCACATTCATACTCATCACATGCGAGCTCAACAATTGTTGAGGACCATTTTCAGAATCTGGTTAATCTCTTCTTCTCTCCTAGTGTCGTGTCAGGTCCCCCTTAGTTTGAGTTTCACTCGAGAGTACATCTCCCTATTTCTAGCGCCTCAAAACAGCTCTTCCACCGCCCTTATTTCTGTCCAATCTCGTATGCCGACATTCAGTTTCCTCTCGATCTTACCATCAATAATAATCAAATGCGACAGATAGTACTTTTCCCTCTAAGCACATAATCCAAGTATGACGGCTTTCGAACTTTCTCCCAGTTCTGGCTCTTTGGAGTACATCTGAGTTGCTGACCATGGTATGAACATTCTTCGGTGCAACTACTCGTTTCTACTGTGTTTTCTGGTGTTGCTGTGATTAATTTTTGAGTAGATTTTTTAATACAGTTTTGAGATTTCTACAATTTTTCCGTCTTCATTTCATTAAAAAATAATACCTACTCCTTGATAGGTAACATGATGTTGGGCTGTGCTAGTATTATATTTAGCTATCAAAATATATCCAGATGATCTTGGTCTTTTACTTAAACAGTTGCATTATTGTTGATTATCGAACAATGTTTTATTATCGAAGTACATTAATTTTATGAGTTCATAGCATCATAACGATATTGTTTTTGTAACAAATGCTTGGAATTTATCTCGTGTGTACAATACTCAACATGTATGAAATAATTGAAGAGGCGTACAGTCAGAACATTGAATAATGAGTTAAATATAGATTACAGTAGTAGATATAGGTAGTATACAGCAATGGCCAATGAAATTCCATTACAATGGAAAAAATATATCGATAACAATGGCCAATACTTCGATTAATTAAAAATATTATTTTCATAATAAAATGTTTAAATTTTTCTCTAAAAAAAGGCAATTTCTTATTACACGCGCTTGAATACTTGGTATCTTAAAATATTTTTATATGTCATTGTGTTATAAGAACACAGTTACTGGATTTTGTCCCCTGAGGGATGATTAATTAATCAAGATAAATTATAGAAGTCTTACAAAGACGAAGCTATGAATATAAGAAACGTGTGTGAAATTCTTTTTTATACGATGACCCAGGGGTTACAACTTGTATGAGCTGGCTGAAGTGATCACTCTACACAATGCAACGTTCACCAATTCCATCGAAAAATCATCCACACATTATCAATTTTTAAAATGTTTTATATAGGTATGTTAAAATCTGTGAATCTTTCGTTGATTTGAACGGACTATACTAGGGACATCTATAGCCTTTTCTCATGAACTAGTAAGTATAGATAGATTTTCGCAGCTGCTGATGATACCTAAGCCCTGGGCCATCGTATAAAAAAAGACTTACACACACATTTATCATATTCAAAGCTTCGTCTCTGTGAGACGACTTTAATTTATCTTAACTTTGTATCTTTTTCACTGCAACACAAGAAGGCATATAGTCGATCTTTGAATCCAGAGAATCTTCCTAAGATTCAATACCTTATATTCCAACCAGACAGTAAAATAGGTTAATACGCTTGGATCTTCTTTTGCAATGTACCAAGTACCTACATTTTAATATTATGATAGCGCTAACCGATGAGAACAGATCCGTCAGTCACGTCGGTTCTTTTTTTGCCAATTCCAGGCTTCACTACATTAGAAAATATATTATGATTAAAAAGAAAAAAAAAGTGGAAGTGATTTTCACTTCTCATGTATAAAGAAAAAGACAAAAGGAAAAATCTTTTCTAGGTCGACCGGAATGGAGCTACGGCTGGGCGTGTTCAAATATTTTTTCAGTAAGCGCGACACTTAACACAAATGACGTTTTATAAATATTGCAACGTTATTCCTAGACGTCATTTAAAACGGCTTTTTTACGGTGTGTGTAGATTTTATTTGCGTGTTTTTTGTTGTCTGTGCAGTAAGGAAAGGAAATTTGTCTTTGACAATAATAAATCATGTTGGGTGCGAAGAACCGTAGCGTTATTCACATTAGTGCTGCCGCCGGTCTATTAAAGGCAGATTCACACTGCAGAGACGAGATAACGCACCTTGTCGCGATACAGAAACAAGATGGCGTCGGGAAAAGATGGTGCGTGCATACGTATCGTACTCTGAGATCTTTGGTTCGAGACTTTGGCCTTTGCTAGCTGGTAAATTGATGACGTGGCTTGCAGGAGACCTGGTCTAGGTGCCCAGCAGAGGATGCTGCAGCTGCGTCAGTACCATAGTATACTAAGAACAGTAATACGTCTTCATACAAACTGGCCGCTACCCATTAGAATGTGTGCGTGCGTGCTCGGCGCCGTGTACGCACGCACTGTGACGCACATATTGACATAGAATATGGGGGCACAAGGCGGCGGCAGCAAGGGCCGCGCCTTCGGTGCCATTCGCGCTCGCAGCCGCCGCTTAAAAAAATGCGCTTCCTGAAAAAAATGCCTTTTTATGTTTGTGGTGCTTTACTAAAAAGGTGTGTTGATTATCACAAAGACTGTGAGTTTTTAAAAGTCTACGTTGATGTTAATCGGCGTTCTTGCAATTTAAGTTCAGAAACTAGGTATACTAATTACAGAAATTTTCGGGTTTCGTGTCTACCTTATGCGTCGGAATCTCAGACGCTACGAGTTAAAAGAAAGGGAGTAAAAATAAAGTTACAACCATAGCGTCAATGCAAGAGTAGGCTAATAACTCGCCGACAGGCCGGAAATAAACTACTGTTCTGGGTATACTGTGTCAGTACTGACTATGGGATAGATACCCGTGGAAGATCTGATTGGAGCCAAGCAGAAGAGCTCGGAGTTGCGTTAGAAAATCAGTCTGTAGAGGATATCTGCTTACGACCGAGCAAGAGTTGGGATGTGGTGATGAACACATCAGCTCTGATGATGGACCCTGCAACGGGATCCGAAACGTCGGCCAGAAAGGTCGTAAAAACAGAGCAAAATACCCAAGATACAAAAAAAATACGTATTTATTAATAATTATAATTAATAACTATCCCTTTGCGGACGAAATCCAGTAATTGTGTTTACAGAAAATACTTGTAAAAATATTTTTATAAATAAATGGTGGTCTATAAAGGGAGTTGAAAATTGAAAATAACTATTTTCAGGCGTATTCTAGTGTATATGTTAAATAATTCGGAAGTGATATATCACACATAATTGCATAATATTCCATTTAAAAATATATAAGTATCATTACCAGGTACGAAATCTTTGTACACAATTTATCAGGAAGGATCACAGATGTCTCCACCATTCGAATATACGAAAGCAACTTTCAAAATTATAATGTGTAGATGTTCTTAAGGTGGAATTGGTGAACGTTGCATGGTGTAAAGTGATCAGTTAAGCCAGGTCATACGCCCTGGGCCATCCTATAAAGACATCCATACACGTTTCCCATATAGCTTCGTCTCTGTGAGACTTCTATAATTTATCTCACAGATGATTTCATAATTCAAATGGTTTTAATACATTGTGTAGGATTAGGTATATTATGGCTTATGAAAAATACCTTTTTCATTTTGAATTTTGATATTGGCTCATAGCCCTAGGGAGCGTTTCTAAGTCTCCGTGTGGTATAGTAAAAATATAAACACAATAAAATAAAACCAAACAACGCTTTTTCTAATGGAATTGTGGGATTTCTCAGGTTAATTTTATTCTACAAATTTTAACTACACTTAACTTCTTTTTTGATTGTTTCCTTTTTATTGCAGCGGCCTAATTCATCCCCAAACATTAACGAAATTCCCCTTCATCTTGTTATATACGAAATGACTTGCTATTATTTCTACAGATAAAATTCTTTTTGCCTTTCTCCGCTCATAAAATCAACCCTATTATTTTTAATTATAGCTCTGAAAATGGGATTTTTCTCATAAGGCCCGCAGTCATCAATTATTATATTGTTTTATACCCCATCCAATTAGGGTAGTGTATTTATTGCCAGAAAAAAATTGTTTTAACGATTTTCAAACTATGCTAGAGCAAGACCCTCAACTCTTCAACAAACACAGATTAATATATTTTTTATTTCGACGCTAAGCTAAATAGGACTGATTTGTTGGACTGGACATGCTTGTTTTATTAAAATATGACTGATTTGATATGCTTTTGGAACAAGGTTCGAACTCCGGACAACATTAGATCCAAAATATATTCTAACTAACTAACTAACCATCGCCCCGTTTCCCCGCAGGGGTAGGCAGAGAGGATTGAACGCCACACTATTCTATTCTGGCACACCAATTTTGCTTCGGCCACATTCATACAAGTTCTACGGTTGTTGCGGCTTTTAACGGGGCCATCCTCAAACACTTGTTGTATCTGATCGTGCCAGGTCTTTTGCGGACGCCCTCTATTTCTGTTGCCTTCGACACTCGCCTCATATATTTTCTTATTATTTAATCTAATAAAATCTTATGTCTTACACATTTGCAGATTATTTTGCTTCCAGCATATAATTTGAATAACATTTTATTGTGTTAATTACATAACAAATTAAACCTATGTTCAGAATATTTTGAAGTATGTCCAAATTTTTCAGAATAGTACTGGATTTTCGTCACAGGGACATCATTAATCAATCAATATATTACTATAAATGTCTAAAAATTTAGTAGAAATGGCGAACGTTACACTGTGTAAAGTAATCACTAAAGCCAGCCGTACGATAGGTCGTAAGCCCTATGTACATCCAAAGACTTCTACATCTACTTTCCCATAAAAATATAATTTCGTCTCTGTGAGACATCTATAATAATACATACCTATAGTATTACACTCTAAAAATATCTTAAGTTATGAGCCAATATCTCGATTTTATGGGAGGAGTATTTACGAGCCAAATTATAATTATAAGGTTTTATTTAACCATTAGAAGTAGTAGTCTTTATTAGAAGAAACTGTTAAAAGTTGCAGTTTTTATTATATATAAACTATATGGTTTCGATACAGTAAAAATTAGGTTAAACTGGCCCGTTACGTTCCTCATAATGGGAGAAATGCATCAAATTAAGTGCAAGGGTGATGTACTAGAAAGCACATAACTATTTTTATTTTTCATAACTCACTAAATTTCTTATAGAAAAATAACGTTATTTGATGTTTGTTTGGACAATTGTTTTTAACTCACTACAGTAATAAAAATACTAATCAATAGACCAACGTAGTAATTTATGTCTTCATCACCACTAAAACACACTTGCAGTGATTTGTAAGTGGTAAAATTTCAAGTCGATCGAAAGAAGTTGGGCTCTGTTTGTTGTGAGCAAAGATAATCAAATTTAACTGATCTTGCTCGCTGGGTGACAGGGTATTGGTACGTAGGCCTACATTGCAGATTAGGGTAGGAAAGAAAAAACGGTAGGATAAGTTGGGGCGACAATGGATTGTAGGTAGTCAGAAATAAGGAACCCAATGCCACGCGCCAACCGAAACGAAGTATTTTTTTGAAGTTGTACTTCCTTAGGCGGGTTCAAAGTAAAATTTTAAGATCAAAGAAGTGTGCGTGCATTAAGCAATGGAATATTTCCACTCCATCAGGTAACGACATCAATAGCGGTTTTCCAAGTGATGTTTAACTCATAGCAATTTTTATAAGTGATGACAGCAAGTTGTTTGAAAATGGTGTTATGAAAATTGCATATACTCCGAGTGCCGTTATTGTTGATTATTTTCTGACTAACTGTAACTCGAAAAAAATGGTAATTTTACATGTCGATTCCTATAGAATAAGTATTTATTTATTTATATAAAAATAAAGAAAAGAAAAAAAAATGACAAAAATGAAAAAGAAATTAATTCAAAAAAAGTTTTTTAAGAACAAAGGGAAAAAAATTTTTTTTTACTAAGTAAAGAAGTTACGGACATTAAACGAAGTTCCAGGGACAGACAGACGGACGGACAGACAAGGAAATTATTTTAATTGGGATATGCGTTTTTTTTTGTAATATAATAGTGATCAAATCCTTAATGTGTTGCAGTGGTGATTGAATTACGTGCTTACTTTATTTTTTTTTCTTTTTTTATGAGGAAAATGCAATGTGGTACAGTATTAATAATAATAATAATAAAATAATCTAATTAAAGTGACACAAGACCTGACTAAAAAATTCAGTAAAGATCAACAAAATTCAATTATCCCATGTACACATAAAATAATGGCCTTAATAAGCCACCTGGCCATTCAACAAGCTGATGCAAAGGGGCAAATAAAAGCACTCAGCCAGCTCAAACAACCACAAATTAGTTATGCGGAAACAGCAAAATCTACCAAAGAAAAATTATGTAATGACCCAGCACTTGTCATAATTCCCAAGCATACCCAGAATAGCCTTAAAACATACGAAGAAATAAAGATAAATATAGACCCAACTAAAAATCATATAAGCAACACTAGGAATATACCAAATAGAGGAATGGTAATCCAGTGTAAATCCAAAGAAGCCGTGGAAAAACTCAAGGAAGTTACCACAAAAAAACTAGGGGATAATTATGCAATCAGCATCCCCATACAACGATAACCCAAAAAAAAAATATTTGGACTAATAGAAAAACACGATGACAAAACAATCACCAGATACATCAAAGCACAAAATGATTGCATCATGGAAAATTCAACACTACAAGTCAGAAAATTTTTCGAAAACAAGCGAACCCAGAACACATATGGTGCGATCCTGGAAGTGGACGGAAACACTTTCACTAGAATAATGGAGACCAAAAAATTACATATCGGATGGGACAGATGCATAGTACTAGAAGAAATAAGCACTCTGAGATGCTTTAAATGCTGCGGATATAACCACAAATCAAAAGACTGCAAAGAAAAAATGGCATGCCCGAACTGCTCAGAAGAACACAACCGCGAACAGTGTACTAGCCCAACTGTAGAATGCATAAACTGCAAGAAAAATGCAACAAAACTAAACCTCAAAATTTCCACAAATCACACCGCTACAGACATGGAATGTCCAACCTACAAAAGACAACTTGAAAACCAAAAAAGAAAAATTAACTATCAACAATTGCAACCAAAAAGACAAGATGGAAACAAAACAAATCTGAAAATACTATACCTTAATATCCGAAGCCTCAAGCCAAAAGTGGATGAACTGAACATAATACTACAAAACAAAATGCCACACATACTCGTCCTCACAGAAACATGGCTAAAAACACATGAAGCTGAGTTATACAAAATTAATAACTACAACGGAGTTCACTCTTGCAGAAACAGCAAAGGCGGAGGTGTCTCTATATATGTACCCTAAAACCTAGACTTTGACGTACATAAAGAGGAAACATACACAGACGTAAATAATCTATTTAAAATTAAAACCATCAAGCCAAACATTTCCATCATTGCTATCTACAGGCAGCCAAACAAAGAAAACGAAAGCGACTATATTCAATACTTTGAACAAAACATTTCAAACATACAGAATAAAGACAAGACAATTATCATTGGCGACACAAACATCAATCTACTAAAACTAAATGACAAATCCGTAGAAGACTACAAAAATGTACTAAAAAGTAAAAACTTTGAAATATTAAATAAAATAGATGAACAAAACTACACCAGAGAAAACAATCGAGGTGACAACACAATAATAGACCATGTGTCTACAAATATCACATACGAAATACCACCAACATTAAAGCTAACGGAAACCCCTCTCAGTGACCATAAATCAATCGAGATTGAATTCGAAATAACAACAAAGACAGGAAGCAGAAAACAATAGTATACAAAAAAATTAACTGACTACAAAAAGCTCATTATAAACCCCGAAAAAACACTAAAAAATAATACAATAAACACCTTTGCCGAATTACAACTCATCATAAATGAAGAGCTAAACAAAACAACCCAGACAACAAAAAGAAAATATACAAACAGTATTAAAGAAGGATGGCTGACAAAAGACATTTTCCAAAAGATTAAAATAAGAGACGAAGCATACAAAACAATGAAAAACGAAACGCGTAGCACCGAACTTATAAAATATTATAACTACTGCCAAAAAGACGTAAAAACATCCATAAAAAAGCAAAAAAAGATCATTATAGTGCGCAACTAAACAACGCTGAGGGTAACAGCAAAAAACTTTGGAAAATCGTCAATAGCATTGCATCTCACTTAGACATTAAAAAAACCAACATAAAAAGAATAAAGAAAGAAGATGGAACTATCACAAAAGATCCGCAAGAAATAGTGAAAACAATAAATACTTTCTTTTCTACAGGCGGAGAAAACCTAGCAACACAAATCAATGAACGAAAAAAGCAACACCACCACAAGACCCAAAAACAAACCCCTCAATGTACCTCAGACAAACCACAGACAGAGAAATCAAGCTAATAATAAAAAATCTCAAAAAAAAATGCATCCCCCGGATATGACATGATCAAAACATCAACACTCAAAATCATACAAAACACAGTAATACCCACCATCACAAGACTCATAAATAGACACATGAAACTCGGCATTTTCCCCAATGAGCTGAAAATAGCCAGAATAACCCCAATACACAAGAGTGGCAAAAAAGACGAAGCCAGCAACTACAGACCCATAGCAAACCTTACTGTATTTAGTAAAATATTTGAAAAAGTAATACACAAAAGACTACTCGAACACTTGAATAAACTCAACATACTGACGAAAACACAGCACGGCTTTCAAGAAAAAAAGGGAACCACAACAGCCATGATAAACTTATTGAATTACTTACAGACAAATATTGACGAAGGGAAAAGCGTGACCGGACTCTTTTTCGATTTTAAAAAAGCATTTGACACGGTACATCTGACTACCCTAGTCAACAAATTATCAAAAATCGGAATCACTTGCAACGTCCTAAACATTTTCGACAGCTACCTAAAAGATAAAAAGCAATACACCACACTACACGAAACCACAAGTACATATATGAATGTCAGCTATGGTGTCCCACAGGGATCAATCCTAGGACCATTACTCTATAAAATATACATAAACGACCTGGAGCAGCTAAATATTAGAGGCAAAATAATACTCTATGCGGACGACCTCGGAATATTTTACGAAAACAATAATGACATAGAAACCACAAAACAAATCAACAAAGACATAGACATATTAACTGAATGGACAAAAATAAATATACTAACCTTAAACGCTCAAAAATGTATTACATTAACTTTGTAACATTAATAAATATACTAACCTTAAACGATCAAAAATGTACTACATTAACTTTGAGGCCAAACGGAAAACGCATAAAATGGACATAAAAATACATAATGAAACACTGAACTAGAAAATACTAATTACTTAGGACTCAACATAGACAGACATCTCAAATGGACCTTTCAAATAGACAAAGTAACTGACTCACTGACAAAACTGACCAGCCTATTCCACAAAATACACGAAATCACACCAAAGACCGTAAAAATTCTGATGTACCAGGCATACGTCAAGAGTAGAATAGGATATTTGATACCCTTCTGGGGAACCGGAAACAAAACTAACCTAAACAGACTCCAACGACAGCAAAACAAAATATTAAAAATGGTCTATGATCTGAAATACCGGACACCAACTGAAACTGTATACCGTATAACACAACAATTAAACATCGAAAGCATTACAAAAATCGAAACACTTAAAATCATTAACAAACTAGCAATTGGCGAAATACAAGACGAAGACATAAAATTAGACAAAATATACGAAAAACATCAACACAACACTAGAATTGCTCAAAACTATCACATAACACACGCCAAAACAAAAACAGGACAATCCCGACTAATTTGCAACGGACTAAAACTGTACAATGACCTGCCACAACAGACTAAACAACTGACTACTGACAAATTCAAAACAGATGTGACAAAAATATTAAAACTCGGCCAACTATAAAAAATGCCCTTGTATCTAAATTATATTATTATATTTTCTTATATTGAACCATGTAAAAATGTTACCCATAAACCTCTTAGGTTTCCATTACTTTTTAAATAAAAAATAAATAAATAAATTTAATGTGTATTTTAGATTTTTTATTCGTTGTTCGAGAACTTTTACTGATGGAAATTCTAGTTATTGTTGTATGCCTCGCGTTGGAACACAGATGGACGGAATTCGCATTCTGTCCAGCTATGTTCCAACGCAAGGTATATATTACAGAAAGATAAGTACACGAACCTATTTTTTGAACAGAATTTTCGCCTACACGGAACGAATGTCAGATCAATACAATTTAAAAATGAAGCTAAAGGATTGCGCCAAAAAGAAAAAAAATAGGTGATCTGCTAAGATTGAGCCCAATTTAAGACACTTACTAATAACTTCTAGATCACTAGGTAAGTTTAAATTAATTTTAACTATTAGAACATCAGTTGGTAATTCGTCTAATAGTTAAACAGAAATTCAAAATTTCGCCCGTATATTCTTGAAACTTCTAGGAAATATTCGAAGAACAATTGAAATTATATAGAAAGCTTTCAAAAATCCATTGGTAATGAAATACTTTAAAATTCCATTATTTGATATATTGTCTCCCGTAGATGCTATGAGGTACGAAAATCGAATTACTACTCTTGATCCTGTCAATATATATTTTTTCTTGAGTATAAATTCAATAAGTCTCTCGTGTTAGAGTAATTTTAGAAAATTGTCTCAGGAAAATGTGATCAAATTAATACATCAATGAGATATCCAAATCTAAACCCAAATAGAAATTCATGCGCGAGAGTAAAAATTGTACAAATTAAAAAAAATGTAAAGCTGATGAAGATAATTATATAAATGTGGATGAGGTGAAGTTGTGGGTCAGAACAGAAAGGTTGTGGTAAGTTACGTTTAAAAAAGTATAACTTTGAGAAGGTAAAGACAGAATCCTAGATAATGTTGATGAACAGAGTAAGATGTGCCGACACACAGGCACACATTCGCCATGGAGCCCCTATACCTACATATAGAGTAATCACAAATGAGGTGGCTTGGACATGTGCTAAGAGTGTCAGAGGAACGAGTACCAAGAAGTATCCTCTTGGCAACCCCGGAAGGAAGGCGACCAGTTTCTGAAGCTGGGAGAAGCATCACAAAAGGGTACGAAAACAGAAAGTATCTGGAATGGTTAACACTTACCGAAGCAGCACAATACAGGGGAATTTGGAAGCACCTTGTCGAGTCTTTTGGTCCCCCAACCCTACTAAGGCAAGAGGATGAAGATGATGAATGAATAATGATTTTCAAGGTAAACGAGAAATCCGTGTATTTTTTAATCAAACCTCGTAAATCTACGCAACGGAACGTATTTTTACACCCTTTAAAAAAAAACTTTGGATGGATTTTTGACCGTTTTTCCGTGATCCAATCGAGCTGAAACTTGGCAAGTAGATTTGTGGCAACGATCAAGAAGATCTATCAAATTTTCGTTAAAAAAAATTAATAATTATAGTATAATTTCGGATTTTTAGAAATTTTATTGGTTTTTTCAAATTTGAATCATTAGAAAAGTTTGATTAGCAACGGCCGCCCGATAACATCGCGGAATATTTTCTAAATTTGAATTACTCCATCGGTATACATAATAGGTACTTCACTACGAATGTTGAAAATCTAAATTGACTGACAAATGTTTTTAGAATTTAATCTTCAAAGCATAAAGTGTCTTATCAAAGCTCAAAACATCTGACATTTTAGAAATATATTAAATTAAATGTAAGTTTAGTGTTATGTTATATGTTTTAATTCGTCTTTAAATAAAAAGGAGTATAATAAAAACTTGGTTTTTATGGGTTACTTTTTTATGACAGTTCATACTTATTTAAAATCGAAAAGCGCGCCACCTATCTCTAATAAAATTATTATTAGATATTTTTTTTTGGTTCCCGCGAAGATATTGACAATAATAACTCAACTTTATACCCATCATCTAAGTAAAAAAAATTCCTCGGGCAGCGAGCAGATCCGCAAAAATCAGGTACACTGCGTGAGAAAGAGTAAATTTAACTGAAATTAGGTGAAATATATACCGCGTAAATTCATTTAAAAAATTTGATACATATTAGATGAGAAATACGTGTGTTATGGCGTTCATAAAATTTGTTATATCCAAAATTTTCGAAGAAAAGTTGGTATTTCTCTGAAAATCTACCTACCTATATTTAATATAAATATTTTATCTAATAATTAAGGTACATATGTATATTGTAAAATAAATATATTTATTCGATCTTCATGATTAACTGAACGCACTCACCTTCTCCTACACCTTTCCATATAGTGCTATAGTGCACTGTCTATCAAAATATTGTATCTATGACTTTATTAACATCACTGCCTTGACTACATAGTTTTGTGCTTGCCATTTCACATGCGTGATCGTAAAAGACCTTCTGATTCTGAGAATTAAGTGATACCTACCACCCTTCTGATAAGAGAGATAACAAGGTGCTGTATTCGTTACTAAATATTAGGTGCTGTGTCGACTTCTACCTGGATCCAGGGATAAAGGCGTGTGTTCCTTCTCCACTACCCACTGACCGCTCCCTAAATCTACATCCAGTACATATCCCAATAACTTGTCCAAATCCACAATCCGTGCTCAAACAATTTATTAAAATAATTACATGTTTTTGAAATATTCATAGACAATCTTCGTAACAAGAAGAAAGCCCTTCTAAATGACGCGATATGAAAATATTGTCAAATACATGGAAAAGAGGTTTCGAAAGTCGCCATGCACTTTATTTTTTTTATTTTTTTAAACAGTAATGAAAAAATTCCTGATTCCCCTTTTTCCTTTAATAACTTGACTCTCATGGTTTGTTTTTAACTTAAACCTTTCATTTTAATTTTTTATTTCGTATTGTTGAGTTATTGTGGCTATATTTTAATATATAACATGATAATTCTGTGGTAACTTGTAAGATGGTTCCTATACTATTTAATATTCACGTGTAACCTGATTTCTATTTATACTGTTAGTTTTCCGTACATAAGTAAATATAAGTAAATAAATAAATAAAAATTGTCTTTGGCTAAATATAAGTCAGATAAATTAAAAATTGCAGATAATATTATTATTTCATATACAAAATAATAATTTGTACAGCTACATAAATTCAAATCATTTCAGATATAGCTTCTAACCACTGTAATATTAATTATCATACTCGGTAAACAAATATCTAGATATCGCTGAATCTATTAAATAGACTCGGTAAATATTAATTAATTTTCTCCTCGAAAGCAGTGAAGTAAGTGAATCGACATTTAACTACTTAGTAGTAACTTGTAGTATAGCTATATGAAAAAAACATAAATAAATATTTTTGATGTTTAAAGCGTTAATTTTGTGGTAATTATTAATTTTAATTAATTAAAAAAATTGTATTAACCATTTCGAGCAAGGAGACGAGTTTGTGTATTTGGGAAGTACATATCTATTTTAAAGAAGAGGGAATACTGAGAAAGATATCGAGAGGAAGGTGAATGCAGGCAATAAGGTGAGCGGTGATTTGAATGCAATAATTTATACAAATATGTCTACTGAGGCAACACTAGCGGTAGACAATAGGATTCTGGTACCAACACTGATGTATGGAAGTGAAGAATGGAGCTAACAGAAAAAGAACGTAATATTTCGTATTAAACCACTATTTATTGAATAATCAATATCTTTCGGAACTAGCAGTGCCTTCATCAGGGTACTAGGTTTATTTATAAATAATGATACCACGGAGTTATTTTGCTATTATTGAAGATTTTATAATTTGTTTATATAATTAAATATGTTTAACGAATGTCCGAAGCTTAATTTTTTCTCAGCACCAGAAAGATACTTATATTTTTCTTGAAGCACTCTAAGTTAATGTAACATTAGGGTCATTAACCTTGATAATAATATTATAAATAATATAAAATAACTAATCATAAAGACAGACAAATGGCAAGTAATACGAAATATCTTCACAAATTACTGAATAATCGCATTGATTCCCTTGAAATTTTAAACTGCATATATTTTAACAAGAGCACCACATATTTTCACTAGGATCATTGTAGAAGACTACGGAAAAAAAATCATAATTAACCATATTCTAGATACCTATAAAATGGCTTCTGCAGATCTTAACATTTTTTGTTTAAGTTTCGATCTGTTAACTATTTCTTTTAGGGGTAAACTTGCGAGGTAGCATTTCCCCTCACGTATGCACATACACATACAGACACACACATGCACACATACCCACACAAGCACACACCAACATACTACCTGACTACTTGATTTACTACCTGACCTACATATGTATTGTACTCAATCTTGTAAAATTTGGGTCTCTTACAATTAACCAAAGGCTTGACTAATTATATCACTGATGTATACAAATATCAGTGGCTGTAAGAAAATCTGTTAACGAAAAATATTTTATTTTTATTTTATTATATTTTATTAAGATTTTCTTATTCCACGTATAGTTTATGTTAGTTGTTTTTATAGAGAACATGGAGATATATAGAAATTGGCATTTCGACCTACGCAAGTAATTTTCTAGAATCAGGTTCAGGACCTAGTAACAGGTTGGACTCAAGGATTTTCCTTCTAAGCCTTCATAACCGTTGGGCGCCAACTGAGGCGAAAGAGTAAATGGCTCGTAAGGGAGGATTGATAGGACAAACATTTAAGATACATTACTACTTCCTAAGGGATGCGAGGGGTGGAGCGAAACCATTATGCGTTCAGATGTACAAAACACCTAGTCAAAATGCTACACTTGTACAAAGTTTATCTAGGTGACAAGGAGTCGTGAATTTCACTGTTTTGTTTTGTGACTTCATTTTACGATACATCTTTTATTAACCTTTAGGGTTAAATGAAATACACGGGTCAGAGGAGGCGATACCTAGAATAACGATTTCGTTTTATCTTTATTTGGGAGTTCTCACGATAAAATTATGTCGTATCTACGATATACA
>JADDOH010012331.1:0-22611 GCA_016648135.1 Agrypnia vestita | reverse complement strand
AAAAATGCAAGCATATGCTGTTATTGTATATGCATGTATATATATTAGGACATTGTTTCTTCAATACTTTCGACTCTTAATTTAATCAGTAATTTATCTGTAAATTATTGTGTTATTACACCCTGTAGGTATGAGATATGACATTTCTTCTGGCAAATATTTATTCAACCTGCGTCCAATTTCAGCAATAAGAGATCCTAGGTCATTTGGATTAAGAGAAACGGTGAGTTCATTTATATTTTAAATGTATGTTAATGTGAAAAATATTTTTTCCCATAAGAGAAAAATGTTTTTGTGGTGACAAAATAAATATAATTAATAAGAAAATACTTTGTTTTCACCACTAATTCATTGAAAATACCAAACTGTTTCAGGGCCAATGGTCCCTTCATCAGGATACAACGTATACTAAAAATTTTAAATTTAAAACCAAAAATTCAAAATTTAAAACCAAAAAGTGTAGAGAAATTCCTAATTACTTACAATAATTTCATTGTCTGTTCGTTCATCCGTCTGTCCCCGTTACTTCGTGTAACGTCCGTAACTTCTTTAAAGTAATTTATTTTTCTTCTTTATTTAAAAAAATCTTTTTTTTTAATAATATTTTTTTTTTCTTCTTTATACTAATTGTTTTCATCTTTTTTTAAAGTAATTTTTCTTTTCTCTTTTTATTTAAAAGATAACTATTTGTAAAAAGGACTTGAACATTTATAATAGTTACTAACTATAAAAACTAATATCTTCAGCTGTAATTCTATTTAATTTGTATTTGAATTTGAATTCCCTTATCGTGTTTTGAATCATTATATTTATATTAATTAATAAGGGTTTAAAAATTTAATACACCCTAGACCCAAAGGAAGTAAAAAAATAATTAAAAAAAAGAAACATGAATCAAAGTAAAAGCTGACGTGCACTATCAATATTATTGAGCAATAAAAAATGCTTTCAAATTATTGATCGATAATATTGGTAGTTGACAGGACAAATATTGTCATTATAAAGGTCATTCAATATATTAAGAGCCATTAAATAATATTTTATTTGCTTTCAAATTTAATGACGAGTCATCCATCTGTCTCTTCTGAACAATTCCACGAGCATTTCGATTTGTAAGTAAAAAAAAAGAATAGGAAGGAAGAGGAAAGACAATTTCTGCTGAAATGCATTGAGGTTAGTAATTCTTTATATTGCAATATTGAATGCAAAACGAGAGATTTGTTAATTCAATACGAAAGTGTTCAGTAAAATAGTGTCAAAGTAGTATTCAATCAATTCATTTTTAAAAAATATGTAATATCAATAAAAGAAAGCATTTAACATAGAAGCATTGTTTATTGAAATACCAACATTTTTCGGGGCCAAGAGTCTTCTAATCGCAATGTAACGTTTGATCCCCAATACTTATAATTTCAAAATATTTAGAGTGTGTCAAAAATTTTCATGTACACGTCAACGAACCCACATAATTATTCTAAAATATATTCGAAATAATTTCAATTTAAAATGTGTTCTAAATATCAACGGACGAAGTTTTAAGTAGAATTCACGGATGAAAGTGATTTTCAACAATAAAAATTATTTTAAATTATTTTCAGAGTTCAAGGAAGCCTTCATGCTGTTTGATAAGGATAAAGACGGCATTATTACCATGGCAGAGCTGTGCGTCGTCATGAGATCATTAGGACGGTGGCCAACAGGTAAATATAATGCATACATATGTTATATACAAGGTGTAAATTTTGATAATGAATACATTTACTAGTGTATGCGATGCGATTCCCCGCGTACGTGGGAATGTAGGGATAATATATGGAGGGAAATGGGATTAAGATTAGGGAAGGTTAAGAGGAGTGACGAGACAAGAAGTGGACTGTATGGTCGAGATTGAAGGACGTTTCGACTCACCGTATTCTCTCGGTGCCCCTTCCAGCTGTCACCTCACCAAACACTTAATTCACTCGACTGTATCCAACACGCGATAAACCAGTTGTCCGGCGATGACAAAACGAGAAAAGCTAAAAGGCACGGGAGTAGACGAGAATTTACAGGACAGGAGGCGAGAAAATCTGTCCTGTCACTTCAACAATGAGGTAGCGAGGCTTGTACTAACCGGTACTATGGAGGGTAGGATAAATTTCAGAGGGACAAATCAGTGTTGCCACATAAGCAAAAACATTATTCTGTTAAAATCCAAGTCGCGAATACAAGTACTAGTGATGAAATTTTTTCTAGAATTCATCAGTACCACTATAATGTAGTTTTGTCAAATTTTTCTGTTCGAAATATCTCTCAAATAAAACCATTTTGCATAGATTGGACACAATATTTGATTGCCTATTAACCAGAATGTTAGTAAACTTAGTAAAAACAACTACCAGAAAGTCTGATAGTGGTTTTTACTAAGTTTACTAACATTCTGTTATTATGTCTAACCACAAAGTTAATGCCTATTAACCTTTTAAATCCAAGGGTTTTAAAAAAATATTAACACACGAGTTACTTTTTTAGATTGAAATCTAGGTCATGTTGTACTGAAGCACAATGCTTTACTAATGTCAAAAAGGGAGCGTAATTACGCACATGGTTTGGCGTGTAAACACGCTCATGATATCTAAAGAGTTCAATTGTCATACTTTTACATAAAATTCAAAAATTTAAGTGTTGAAAATGTTGTGTTTCAGAAACGGAGCTCCGAGACATAGTGAACGAGGTGGATCAGGACGGAAACGGAACCATAGAATTCAACGAGTTTCTGCAGATGATGTCCAAGAAGATGAAGGGGGCTGACGGGGAACATGAACTGCGAGAAGCTTATTTGCCTGTGAAAATATATATGTATGGATTAAGATTCATAAAAAAATATAAAATAACACTTCCAAATCTGATATATGTATGGTCGATCATGGGAGGAATCGTGAACGTAACATTGTGTAAAGTCATCATTTAAGCCAGAAACTGACCAAGTCAAATATAAGAGAAGAAATAAACTTGGAAGCATTTTTAATCCTGTTGTTGACTGATGGGTTATCTTTGTATATTTGCAATTGTTTTAAATATAAACTACTAACAACCGTCAATACATTTTCTACGTATTGTAACGATATTAGGTTATTTAAATCGCCACTAATAAAAAGATTACATTGAAATATTTGTCTGCTTATTTTATAGTGAAAAAGCTTTGCATCTTACGAGTTAAGGATTCCCTAAAACTTACCTTGGAATATTTAGTAAAAATGATTAATAATTATTTAACATTAATCGCGGAAGATATTATAAGGCTCGTAATATTTTTATTTTCCGAAGAAATAGGTGCCGGTAGAACTTAGATTTTTCTCCAGATCGCACACGAGGCGAGGTAATTTGTCGGTAATAACGAGGATCAAACCATTATGGCTTTTGATATCCCAACTCTCGACAATCCAATGGTCCATGTCCATGAAGTGTGACACAGTGATATAAATCTCAGTATAATGTACGCGTGTTGAGATTTCGATCGAGAGTGTGTACGACGTTCGATTTTACAACTATAGCATCACCTGGCCCATCATCCGACCATGTATTATATCTACTGCTAAATGATGACCTACCCAACCGTCTCTTGCATTTGTCTACTGTTTATCTTCCACACATTTTTGATTAATTTGTCAGTTTAAGGTGGCCCATCGCTCTCCTAATTACCCTCTTTTATTTTAAAATACCCGTCTAAAGCCGAAAATAAACAGAAAACATTCAATAATAAACATTAATAAACATTCCATAATATTTAAAAAAATTTCAAGATGCATGAAGGCTTCATTCATATTTTTCATTGTTAAAGTCTTGATGATTTGATCAGCTTCTTCTTCCTCACTTTCGTTATATATTTCATTTTCATACTCCTGTTGCTCAATTAAAAATTAATTTGTTAGAGGTTCTGAATGAGATTTTATCATCTCATTAACATCCTCATTAGTAACATCTAAGTTTAGTTCATTCATTAGGCGGACAATATCAATTTGTGATAGTTTCTGGAGTTTCATCACAATTTACAAAATTGTTTCCATGAACGTTTCATGGTTGACTCTTTTATTTCAGCCCACGCTATATGTCTCACGTGTCTCCAATATTGTTTATTGCGTTTCATACATTGTAGTTCTTAGAGAAATCTTTTAATGTAGGCCCACCTTCCCTGTCAGTTGCCTAGATTCATTACTGACCTATAATTATCGTTTAAACATAGCTACAAGTACCGGCAAACTTCTTGAAATTCTTTAGCGTAGTGGGGGAATGCGCAGAAGGCAAAATTTGGGTCTCTTTGATGGAATGGTATACGCGCAAACTTCCTCACACTACGCCGTAAAATTTCAAGATGTTTGCCGGCTACTGTATCACCGTTTGGTCCATAGGCTGTTTAAGGCAGATATTATTGGGAAGAAGAAACACAACATTGATTTCCGTGTATAAATTCTGTAGAGATTTTGGGTGTCTTGAAGTATTATCTTAGATTAATAATATTTTAAATGGTAAATTATTATCTTTCCTTCCTGCGCAAGACTTAATCTCTATCCTAGCTAGCTCACAAGCAAAGTGACGAAAGGAAGCAAGATGCAAGTGATATCAGGATTCCACTTGCTTGTAAGCGAGCGAGAGGGGTATATCTTTACCCCACAGCGTGACAATGTGCGAAATTGCGAATTGTGCGAAAGTCGAATGTTTGAAAGTCGAAGTCCGCCTGTATATGTTTTGTGGTTGTTACACATTTCACGTTGCTTTTTAAATTCCTATTTTTTATTATTAAACATTTATGTTTTGACGCGAAAACGTTTTACAATTGATTCGAGGTATGAGGTGCGTATTGAAAAATTTAACTGTCTTTAGGCACTGCACGATTTGGCGCGCTCAAGCAACTTTGGGACGCCTTGTGAATAATTGAGACGTTCCATAAAGACTATAGAATACAAGATCCTCTGAGCATAGGATGTATAATAAAATAAAAATATAAGATAGAAGACAAAGTTTGTAATGTTTAAAAGAAAAATTGGGTTCCTTCACAATGCGCATTCCGTCCAGCTATATTCCAACTCGAGGTATACAACACAAATTAAAATTTCCATTAATAATAGTTCTCCATCAATGGATGAAAAATTTAAAATAACCACTAAATTCATTACCCATTTATCGAATCATATAAAAAATATAAGATGTAACAAAAAGCATTAAATTCAATCAATATTATAATACATTATGAATTTGGTCACAATTATTTTATGAAAAATTAGCAATAGGAACAAATAATCTAGTAATAGATTATTTGTTTCTATTGCTAAATTTTCTTAATTAATTATTTATCAAGTCGTCACCTACAGACTAAGAGCCAGCGATCGTCAGACTTACGTTACAGTATCGAACCTGAAATATTTTCTGTACACTATAGTAGTTATTACGAAGGTTTGGATATTATGATACTTGAGTTCGGGCGATTTCGGCAGATAACAGATAATGCAGGTAAAAAAAAAATGTGTAGGTATGTGAAACGTAAAAATGATAAACCTGATTTTTAAATATTTTTAACGAGTCAGTACTGTACAATCATGTTCATGGTTGCCAGGCGATTTTCGCGGGTCATTTCTTCCATCAGGCGCATTGAAGCTCTAAAAATAATCATGTCATGTACGTTATTGTAACAAATCTGCATTTTTTTTGGCCCAAATTTAACAGTACCCAATGTAACGTAACTCTTACTTACATTCTTTTTTTACCTGTTTTATCCGCTAAAATCCCCTGAAATCAATTGTCATTATTTTAGTGGTCAATAAAACGTATATTTTATACGAATCGTATATTTTACAGAGAAACAAAACTCAAATGATAAAGCTGAATGAAACTTCAGCGAAACGTCGAGATTTGCTTCTCTGTAAAACATACTGTTCGTCGGACACTGGCACCTATTCTACTATAATAATTGTTATTGGTTAAAAACTATTATCAAAGGATTTGTTAAAAAATTTGGCGTAGCCGAAGCAAGTTGTGTCGTTCATATCCACCCCATACATCGAACGGGTCTTATTTGCGTCAACATTTTTTGTATTATAGGTACGCGAGAGAAAAAATATTGTGAAGTACAGCTAGGACCGTTTCATATATAACCAGTTAGAACCACAATGATTTACCGTAAGAAACTCACGCTACGAGGAGTGTAGTCACAGGGTTAGAATAAAATGATTGTACGCGAGACCGTCTAGTCGAAATCCATTAATCAACTACTCTTAATTAACTAAAGTAAAAATCAAATTTGATTAACTCTTACCTTTGTTATTTTTACAATAAACAATAATGATTTGGTTAGAGGCAGTTCTGTACGAAACTAGGATAGAAAATAATAAATATGTCTACTTATCCTAATGATGTAAGGTGTGAAATAAAATATCATTGCTGTGCAAACGTCTTTTATTATTTACAACCCCAACGTCATCTGCACCATTTTTTGGTTATGAAGAAAAAGAAATTAATCCATAAAAAAATTGTTTCATTATAAATATTTTATATGGGGAGTATCCATTTATGATAGGGTAGAAATGAAGATATAAGGAATGAATGTAAAGCTGACCTTATCATAATTAATAGAATTAAAAAAAGGTTGCTCGGGTGGTTTGGGCATGTTGAGCAAATGAATGAGGAAAGAATGGTAAGAAAGATAAATAACGCAAGTGTTAACGGAAGACGTGGCACATCCAGATAAACCAGATACTGGAAGACGGTACCGTCAGAAGCCTCAACAACCGTCGATCTTACATGATAAGATGCATGAATGTGGATGAGGCGAGAGTTGTATATCAGGACAGAAGAGTGTGGCGCTCTATTCTCTCTGCTTACCCTCACAGTGAGACGGCGCAATGGTCAGCAAGTAAGAATATGGGAGGTATCTATTTCCATATTATTGTATTGGAAGTCATCATCATCATCATCATTCTTGGCACTACAACCCTTAGTAGGTATTGGCCTCCTCAATAATTTTCCTCCACTCATCTCGGTCGAGTGCCAGCTCTCTCCAGCTCTAAGGCAGAGCTCTAAGGCAGAGATATCTTTGAGGACGTTCTCACTCCATCTTAATTTTGGCCTTCCTAAGCTTCTTCGCCCTATTGGCCTTGAGTTCAGCAGGGACTTTGGTGCTTGATGCTCGGACATTCTCTCCACATGACCCAGCCACCGAAGTCTTACCAGTTTTATAAATTTAGTAAATGGTAGTCATATTACAGAATAACAACCTGCTTGTATTTTGTAGCATTTTTAAATAAAGAGATAAATTCTTAAATGTCCATGACTTAAATGATTTTTGAGTAGTAAGTTTTGAGTAGTAAGTTTTGAGTAGTAAGTAAATAAAATAGATACTTGCCCAAATATTTGTCCATATTTAATATACTTTTTATTTTGTATCTCCTTATTAACTGGCATATTTATGATTTCACATATCTTATACTGGCGATGCACTTGTCATTGAAGCTCGGTAAATGCACCCTGAAAAGATCACTGATTATATCAAACAGTCTTTTCTATTTTTCTAACTTTATTATATTCATCTCACTAGCTCCACATTATTTATGGCTGTTTCATTAATTAAAAACGAACGAGCTATATTTGAATATACCTGCACTTGTCAAATTTACGAAATTTGTTTCTACAGTTCAATACTCATATCTCATTAACAAAGTTGAATGCCTCGCATGCCCAATATCAATTGTGTACTTTATTTATTCTCATTGATAGTTATTCGATTTTTTATGTCGTTATCTTTCATTTTTAATTAATAGATGTCGACATCTAATAGGTTCACCGCTTATTATCAGAACGTGAGAGGTCTACGAACCAAATCAAGTGACTTTTATCGCAATATTTCTATGGCTAATTATGATCTAGTGTGCTTAACTGAAACGTGGTTAACAGATAGCATAAGCGATGCTGAATTGTTTGATAGTCGTTATTTGGTTTGGCGACGCGACCGTAATTACGAAGAAACTAATCAAAAATACGGTGGAGTTGTCTTAATTGCGTCACGGATTAATCTGAATGTTTATCCGCAACCATCTTGGTCCTCTTCAGCTGAAGATATATGGATTACTATCCACATGAATAACTCGAATACCCGTACTTCTAATAAATTGCATGTATGTGTTCTTTATTTATGTGCACAAAATCAAGGATATTGTTTTTCTAAACAATTGAATAATTTTGTAGAAAAAATAAGCAATATCTTAACATCCAATCACAATGATCATATTTTAATCTTAGGCGATTTTAATTTGAGCAAAATCCAATGGAATTTTGATACCTCCTCCTGTTACTTCTCACCTACCAATTACCACACAAATGGCGAGCGTGAATTTATCAATTTTACCAATATGTTTGATCTCCATCAATTCAATGGGGTATATAACGACAATAGGCGATTTTGGACCTGGTTCTTTGCAACGAATTGGTCGGAGTTTCAGAATGTCTTGACCCATTAGTATCTGTGGATCCCCACCACAAACCATTGACAATAACGGCTAATTTTATTGACTTCCATTCACTGAAACCAGCACCTCGAACGAAATATTGTTATCATCGTGCTAACTTTGAGGTTATTAATAATGAACTAAACAAGATTGATTGGGATTTATTGCTAGCGGATAAGCCCGTTGAGCAAGCATTGAGATCATTTTACCAGGTACTTTACACTATTCGCGACAAATGCGTACCATGCAAGACGGGAAATTTTGATAATTTCCCTCCTTGGTACACTGCGGTACTCAAAAAAATTATCAGAGAAAAATTCAAGTACTTTCGTAAATTTAAAATTTATGGCAATAAATCTGACGAATTATCTTTTAATATTTTACGCGATAGAGCCAAGTCATTGGAAAACGAATGTTACTTGAATTACATCTCTAAAATAGAGGAGTCTGTAGTACGTAACCCCAAAACGTTCTGGTCATTTATTAAATCAAAATCTAAATCATTCAACCTGCCAAGTAATATGACATACGGTCTCAATACTGCCACATCAGGATCCGACATATGTAACTATTTTTCCGATTATTTTTATTCTACGTTTTCAAATCCCTCTTCAAGTACTCAAAATACGAATTCTCTGTCCAATTACGAACCAATCACCGATTGTTTCATTTCATCAATAGAAGTCAGTAAATCGAACATAATAAATCAATTAAAGCATCTTGATATAAATAAATCTGCTGGACCTGATCAAATACCACCAATATATTTAATTAAATGTGCTGATATAATTGCTGTACCTCTAACAATTTTATTTAAAAATTCTATTAAGGATGGATTTGTGCCAGATATCTGGAAATCGGCATTTATTACGCCGATTCATAAAAAAGGCTCGAAATCAGACGTCGCAAATTATAGACCTGTTTCTAAATTGTGCACAATTGCTAAAGTTTTCGAGAAGGTTATATACGATCAAGTCTATGCAGCTCTTCATCACTCCTTTCATCCAGATCAACACGGATTCATCAAAGGGAAATCAACCGTCTCCAATCTAATCCTCTTTAATGACTTTCTAACTGATAAAATGGATAAAGGACTTCAAACAGATGTGATCTATACTGATTATAGTAAGGCGTTTGATAGAATAGATCATCATCTGTTGATTAATAAGCTTTTCTTGGCCGGAATACGTGGTGACTTGCTATGATGGTTTGCATCCTACATCGATAATAGAACTTAGGCTGTGGTAGTAAGCAATTACATGTCGAGTTGGGTTGTAGTTTCCAGCGGAGTACCTCAGGGATCACTGCTGGGGCCATGGTTGTTTATAATCTTCATTTCCGATATTCACGATTGCTTTCGTCACTCTAATGTCCTAATTTTTGCTGACGATATGAAAATTTTTAAACCAATTTCTAGTATTTACGATTCGTTCAATCTACAAGATGATTTGCTATGGTAAGATAATTATTGTAAATTAAATAAACTTGATTTGAATCCCTCAAAATGTTCTTGTGTAGTTTTCACACGCAAAAATAATATAATACCATTTAACTATATACTAAAAGAAGAACAATTAGAAACAGCTACATCAATCAGAGATTTAGGGGTGATCAATGATAGAAAATTATTATACGATGAACATATCGATTCTATTATAAGTAAGGCTTATAGGGCTTTAGGTTTCATCATGAAAATGTCTAAAGATTTTAAGTGTGTAAAGACATTGAAAGTACTTTACTGCACTTTTGTCAAAAGCAAACTCGAGTATGCAACGCAAGTATGGAACCCCCAGTATTTGATCTATGTAAATCGCTTGGAACAAATTCAAAAAAAATTTATTCGCTTTCTAAACTTTAAATTCAATTGCGTTTCTGACGATTATGACAGTTCATGCAAAAAATATCACATCCTACCTTTATACAGACGTCGGGAAATAGGTGATTTGATGTACCTACTAAAAATTGTATCAGGCAACGTCGACTGTCCTGAACTATTAAATAGACTAAAATTCCATGTTCCCTGTAGATCTCGTAGACACAACCCAGTCTTTCACATTGATTTTACCTCATCCAACTATCGTCGGAATTCATATTTCTTGAGGGTATGCGATGCATTCAATAAACTGATAAGATTATTGGATATTGATCTGTTCGAGTGCAGCCACACAAGATTAAGAAAAATTTTGAGTGCTGAATTTTTTTCCACGTAATAATTAAGTTTCTTTTTCTTTTGTTTAAATTTTTTATTCTTTCTTTCTATATAATTAATATGCCTTAGTATATCATAAATATTTATCATTACTGACATATTTCTGTTTAAATTTTTTATTCTTTCTTTCTATATAATTAATATGCCTTAGTATATCATAAATATTTATCATTACTGACATATTTCTGTTTGTTTAAATTTTTTATTCTTTCTTTCTATATAATTAATATGCCTTAGTATATCATAAATATTTATCATTACTGACATATTTCTGTTTGTTTAAATTTTTTATTCTTTCTTTCTATATAATTAATATACCTTAGTATATCATAAATATTTATTATTACTGACATATTTCTGTTTGTTTAAATTTTTTATTCTTTCTTTCTATGTAATTAATATGCCTTAGTATATCATAAATATTTATCATTACTGACATATTTCTAAATGTGGAGACCTTTAATTGGCCATCTATATTGTATCAATGTTTTCTATGCTTTTTTTTTGTGCTGTTGGTCTTCCATAAACATTAAATAAATAAATCCCCTAGCGGCAGTTTTACAAAGTGATTTGTGCCTACCGTACCAGAAAAAAGTGGATTACACTAAAAATGGCTAATATATTATGCTAATCAATTTATAAATGATACTTAGAGATAAGGTCGATATATTAACCGAAATATAGGATGCCACTATAGCCTGCCCCGGATAGGAAGGAGATCCGTGGTTCGAATCCCGGTAGCAGCCATATATTTTTTCGTTGGTTTGATTTTTCTATATGTCTCTCTAATCGATTAATAAATTTGGTTTTAAAGTGTTTAAGCTTTTATTTATATAGACTAGGGATGGGCGTTGAATGGACGGACTAGTTGAAATCAACCGTTGACGTTGCATCGACGCGTCGACCGTTTACGTTTATCGCATGGACTAGTTGAATTCGTAGACGGTGGACAGCGGACGCCGTGGTCGGTGGACGATTCGAGATAAACGCAATGTAAAGCAACGAGCGAGAGCAAGACAAAACGTCTCCGTTTATTTCTCTCTCATCTCTCGCTGTCGACTTGTAGATGCCATAGACGTCATAGACGGCTCGACGGGTAATTTCATTTCAACTCTAAAGTACACTACCATAGAGTGCAGATCTGTGTACACGAACTATGACTAGAGATTTGAAATTTGAATACATGCGTAGGGCGAGATAGGCTTAATAAGCTATTATCTATTATTTTTTTACTTGATTTTTTGTGATGTCACGTGCGACGATTCGGTGAATTCCCAATTTTACGCTGTATAAAATAAAACAATTCTGTTTAATTATTTTATTTTTTATTGAACTATTATTAATTAACAGGCCGGCTAGATATTTTCCTAAAATCAATATTTTATTCGATCGATCTCGACTTCTTATATCTACCTGAAAAGGGATGCAAAAATTTAATTATTGTGTTATTTCCTTACTTTTCAACTTTAGCATATAAATGATAAACAAACTTGTAGGGAATAAAATTTTCTTATACCTAACTATGGTCCTTATTCAGGAGTCCAACATTAATTATTATATATGTAATATAATCTTGAATTTAAGTTTAATTAATTTTTATTAAAAATTCCCTACTTTCAACTTTATAGATAAAAAAATAAATCTATTATAATTTTGTTTACACCACTTTTTATTGGTTTTTTTTACATGTTTCGGAAACAATGTTCGTTTTCTCAGATTGAGCCTTAAACTAAAGTTGACAAATAATACAGATATATTTATTTATTAATAATGTCACCACAAAGTGAAAGCCTGACTTTGAAAGATGTATTCTTCAATAAATTTCTATATAACATCTCAAATGTAAAGTATTTTTAAATTCTGTATTTATTTATAAATTTATAGAAAATAAATAAATGTAAAGTATTTTTTACCGCACCTCATAACTGGTGCCTTTATTACGCAAAAAAATTACACAAAATCAAAATCCATTTTATTTACTCACATTTTAATGCTTATACCCAATACTTTCACTGCTTATATATGTAGTTTATATTTATATTTTACTGCTAACACCTGATATTGCTGTGTATACCTACTTCTTTCTTTGTTATATATAGAAAGAAGTATATAAAACAATATGTAAAAGCCTATAATGTGCGTAAAAAAATAAATATAAAATATTTCTTTTTACATATAAGCACAAGTAGCGGTTTTACTTTCCCCGAAACTATATTCCTTCGAACTTCTTTAAATTTTAAAAATTAACGTCATAAAAATAGCCAACGGTTGAGCCGTCGAGAAGCGTCGCGTTGAACCGTAGACAGTTGACCATCGTCCCGATGTTTAGATAGAACGTCCGCGACGTCCGCGTAACGAAGTTGACGCGTCAACTAGTTGACGAATTCAACTAGTTGATCGTCTCGTCGATGGATGGACGTGGACGGTCTCGTTTCGTCGACGGAAAATACGTCGACGACCCATCCCTAATATAGACCATTTTAAATTTTAAATTTTAATTAGTATCTTAGTCCGCTACCACTCGACTTACTACTATTCGATCTATTTATGAAATATGAGTCTTAATATATTACAAGTTGTGCCAATAAAGAGGAATTAAATCTGAATCTTACAATGGGATGGGATCTTTATAATATGACAACATGGAGGAAGGATAAATATTATAGATAATTAAAACTAATTATGTTAAAACCGCCATTACTTAATATCATTTTAATTATAAAATTAAAAAATGCGTATTCTTATGGAATTCTAGGTTTTATTTAATCATTGAGGCTGTCTAAAGCATTAATTTTCAAATCAGGACTAGGTAGGTAGATTACTCTAGTGTTCCAAATATTATAAATCTTTTTTGAATATATAAATCCAACCAATGTAGGTTGGTAATACCAAGCACGCTTGTATTTTTCTAGGAAAAAGCAGTTATTGATTAATATAATTATTAATTAAGATAAATTATAAAAGTCTCACAGAGAGGTTATCAAATTCTTGTTGTATCTATATACATATTTTTAACAAACAAACCATCAACAAGTCATTATTGACCTTTATAGATGGTCTTAGACTGACATTAGAGTAAAGTATAAATATTTTAAAAACATTTTGAATTTGATATAATTACACGATACACTTTTTATGATAAATTAATAATAAATTATGCTTCAATGATAAAATCAATTGTAAATAATCCTCATAATAAAATAAAGACTGTCGCAAAGCATTCAGGTTACAATAAATACATTAAGGAATGAGTTCTGGATGAACAACTTTTTTCACAATACACAATACACATTTTATGATATATATTTGACTTATGTTTAAAAAAAGTTGTATATACATATGTCCCAAATCATTTTCCTTCACATATTCAAATGAACTATGCTAGAGACATCAATAGTCCTTCACTCATTATGATATAGTAGTATATATAGATTTTTGTCTCTGGTAATGATACCTCTATATTTTAAATAAATTTACGGTGATCACTTAAGCCAGCTCATAGAGGTCGTAAGCCCTGGACCACCCTATGAGGACTTCCATTCACGTTTCTTATATAAATAGTTTCGTCTCTGTGAGACGTCTGTAATTTATCTTAGAACATAAATATAAAAAAAAATTAAAAGCATTCATTTTGCAGAATAGAGAGAGAATCATTTTCCCCTCATGGATTATATACAGAATAAAATAGAGTTGGTCTACAGTAATTTACAACTAGATTCCTGACTAAATAATGAGTCTGACATGTGAAATTATTGTCTTAATCTTAATTTTTGGCGATGATGGATTTCAAAAATACTATTTTCTTTCAATACAGACCTTGTCTAGTGAAGCAACTATCTTCATTTATATGTTTAAATTCATACAAAATAAATAAATAGAAATAGAATATAGAAATTTGATTTTATAGAAATTTATAATTTAAAAAATTTAAATTTAAAATATAGAAATTTTACATTGATTTTACCTCATCCAACTATCGTCGGAATTCATATTTCTTGAGGGCATGCGATGCATTCAATAAACTGATAAGATTATTGGATATTGATCTGTTCGAGTGCAGCCACACAAGATTAAGAAAAATTTTGAGTGCTGAATTTTTTCCACGTAATAATTAAGTTTCTTTTTCTTTTGTTTAAATTTTTTATTCTTTCTTTCTATATAATTAATATGCCTTAGTATATCATAAATATTTATCATTACTGACATATTTCTGTTGTTTAAACTTTTTATTCTTTCTTTCTATATAATTAATATGCCTTAGTATATCATAAATATTTATCATTACTGACATATTTCTGTTTGTTTAAATTTTTTATTCTTTCTTTCTATATAATTAATATGCCTTAGTATATCATAAATATTTATCATTACTGACATATTTCTGTTTGTTTAAACTTTTTATTCTTTCTTTCTATATAATTAATATGCCTTAGCCTTAGTATATCTAATATTTATCCTTACGGTTTATCATTACTGACATATTTCTGTTTGTTTACATTTTTTATTCTTTCTTTCTATATAATTAATATGCCTTAGTATATCATAAATATTTATCATTACTGACATATTTCTGTTTGTTTAAATTTTTTATTCTTTCTTTCTATATAATTAATATACCTTAGTATATCATAAATATTTATCATTACTGACATATTTGTTTGTTTAAATTTTTTATTCTTTCTTTCTATATAATTAATATGCCTTAGTATATCATAAATATTTATCATTACTGACATGTTTCTGTTTGTTTAAATTTTTTATTCTTTCTTTCTATATAATTAATATGTCTTGGTATATCATAAATATTTATCATTACTGACATATTTCCATATGACATATTTCTGTTTGTTTAAATTTTTTATTCTTTCTTTCTATATAATTAATATGCCTTAGTATATCATAAATATTTATCATTACTGACATATTTCTGTTTGTTTAAATTTTTTATTCTTTCTTTCTATATAATTAATATGCCTTAGTATATCATAAATATTTATCATTACTGACATATTTCTAAATGTGGAGACCTGTAATTGGCCATCTATATTGTATCAATGTTTTCTATGCTTTTTTTTGTGCTGTTGGTCTTCCATAAACATTAAATAAATAAATAAATAAATAAATAGAAATAAAATATAAATAGAAATAGACTTATCTCAATGTAATTGACATATCATTTTTCAACTCGATATTATGATTAAACTAGGCATCCATACCCAAGTGTTGGAGTCACCTGAGCTTGTAGAGGGGGCGCGATCACACAGTGAGTCCGTCATAAAAAGTGCTAAATTGACGTACGACAAATTATGCCATAGCTTGTCGGGGCAATCAAGCCTCCTTAAGAGATCTTCGACGGCATATCTAGATGCGCCATCCACCTCGAAGGATGAAAAGCCAAAGCCCGATGAAAGGATAATAGAGAAAATTTAATTTCGAAAATTCCGCCGCCGGGTTATCTTCTTGTAAGATCAAGTATGACGGGCAATCAAATGTGTCAGATTTTTTAAAGGAGGTCGAGATTCTTAAATTTGCGCGAGGCCTCACAGATGAAGTTCTTTACAAATGCTTCATTGATCTAATAGACGGAGAGGTTAAGGAATGGTATGTTAATAAAAGAAGGGAATTTGAAGATTGGGCCGCGCCTAAAAATGGGTTTATGGAAATGTACGCTCCAGTTACATCACATTGGAACATCATGGCGACGGGAAAGATCCGTTCACAAAAGAATGAGGAATCGGTCGCCTCATACATAATTTATTTAGAAAAACTATCATCTCGTTACACCACGAAGTGGTCCGAGCAGTTGTTGTTTGACTTTGCGATAAACAATCTTTTGCCTAAATACAGGGCAATGCTGGCCACCGGTTTGGTCACAAACGTTAAAGAATTAATAGTACGCAGCAAGATAGTAGATAAAATGAGTTTTGGTAGTAACAGTGAAGGAGCGGTTAAGAAAGTCGCGCCCTCCTGGGCGAATCAGCATCCATATAAAGGGGGAAAGAAGGTAGTAGATAGAGTGGCCACGGTAAATTCTCGGGCATCCATCAGATGCTTTGGGTGTAAAGCGGAGGGGCACATCTTGCGAGAGTGTAAAAATAAGCCGAAACTGAAATGCTTTGGGTGTGGAGAACCTGGCGTAACTAAGGGTGTCCAAAATGCATGGTGAAACGCAGAGAGCAGATACAGGATCAAACCGTTGAAAAAAATGAGTAGTGGGCCGGGTCGATTATTCCGACCTGGGGGAGTGGAAACGACATTTAGAATTTGTCGAATTCTTCCACCAGGCAAGGAATATTGGCCAGGTTTTATTCAGTAATCTTGGTGATAAACGGCCGTATATGGTAGTGACGATAAGTGGTATTAGATACAGTGTTCTGTTTGACTCAGGAGCACCGATCTCCTGCATGAGTATGTCGCGAACCGAATGGTGTACGAAAACGCATTTGTTTGAGGGATGAAAAAAAATTTTGAACGCAGGCGTGAGGCGTGTTATTTTAGGTCAGTTAAAAAAAAATATGCGACATGTTACGAACTAGGTCCTGTCGTGAGAATAGCTTCGTAACACAGTTTCCACATTCCTCACTGACCAACTGGTTCGCACATGTGTGATTCGGCCACCCGCACGCTGGCGTGGCACAAGAAGCAAGAATAGAAAAAATACTTACCTACCCGCTGCTTGGGGTGTTTAATTAATTTTAGATTCATTATTATTAACGGACATGGGATTAAATCAATTTGTACAAGGGCAGGTTGATAAGTGTAATACTCTTGTTTCGGGATGAGGTTGCTTCCAGTAAAGACTTTGTTCTCGTAAGTATTCATTTGGGTAACCATAACGGTTTAGACAATCGTTTATACAGTAAGGTGCGGTCGGAAATACAATGGTAGTAAAAGAGAGAGCGACTCGACATTCACGCGCTTTTTTATACATTCTCTCTCTCTGTCATGCAGTCTCTTTCTGGCGTCGCGACATACGTTCCTCAGATCTATTACAATAAGGAAATTATCATTGTGTATATACATATTGTCAATTTTATTACGTAGCATTCTATGTTTTACATTGTTAGTTTTATACTTTAGTGTAAAGCCCACCAGGGCATTGATTGATAAAAATGATATTAATTAAACAATTGTGATGACGACAATGTGTTGGTTTAATTTTGATTAATTTTAAGGTATGTAGTATGCTGTGTGTAGCGAGGATGAGATTCAATCTAAATTATGAATAGTAATATATGTAACGATTATAAGATTTAATTTTAATTGATTTAGTATGTTTTTTTGTTACAATTATAAGGAAATATTATGAGGGTCTTAGTTATAATAATAACCATAATTTTAAGGCCACTAATTATAAGGAATTTATTATTTGTAATATGTATGTACTTACATAGTTTTAATATTTGCTGTGTATAGATATAAGTGACCCTACTCGAAAATTTGACCTACAACGTTTAGGTTGGTTATTTAGAACGGTTTTCAAAAGGGGCTGGGCGATCTGTTCCCAACCAATGCATAGTCACGATGTTTACATGTTATTATTATTTTTTCCTTAAACCATATATGCCATTAATGTTCATTTTACCTATTTGTTGTAAAAGCCATATAGGGCGTAAATTAATAAATAAAATAAAAATAAAAAAAGTTATTAGACCATCGTTTCAGTTATATATATATATATGAATATTAAAATTTATTCGCTTTACTGCAAGTCAAATATAATGACAAAAATCACACAATTTTTTTTTCAAATTTCTGCAAGGTTTAAAATATCAAAGCAATTGAATTATAAATAGTCCAATGTTTAACAGAAGATAAGTCAGATATATTGTAAAAAAATGCAGACTTTGATAGCGCTTAGCTCCGTAAATTTCAATATTTCACCTTAAGCGCAAATAATAATTTCTTTTCAAAATTGAATGAAGAAGACTCCTGCCAAGTTTTTGCTACTAGCTACAGAACATCCTATATGAGCTACTCCAGAGTTAAAAATAGACAATGAACTAATAATTGAGCCCTTGCCCGGAATAACGTTGTATCCAACACAAATGTCAATTTTGAGTTATTGATGGAGTTATGTTGGGTATGTTATTATGCATCGTTTAAGGTAGATAATATGTCAAGAAAAAAATATTTAGGCTTCTGGCTGCATTTTAAAGTTATTGGTTTGTGGAAAAACGTTGTATATTGTTTCTCAAAATGGCGTCGCCGCGCGTCAATATCGTGGAGCGTGGTTTAATTCACATGAATAAAGGGAGAAAACGAACATCTAATGTTTTAAACTGGAAAGATATCAAAGCCAATAAGTTGAAAGATACAAGAAAGGAGTGTTTATCCAGAAAAAATATTATCAAACCTGCAATTGACCCGCCGGAACATGTTTGTGGAATAACGTTGTATACGATTTGGCAGTTCTGATTGATATTTTAATTTCATATGTGACAATATTATTTTGTCGAACGTTAACCGATTTTACTCAATTGATTTATCCATATTGATATTTGAAATGCTTTTTGATAATAATGCTGGCATTATAGTGCTCTTTATATCGTAGCTTAATGTAATACCGATACAAAAAAATATTTAATTTCTCGTTCTTTTTCGTAGGGTCGAGTTTGAACCAAAAGTGTTTAAATCCGGGATGTTTTCTCCATTTTAATTTCAATATCTTAATTAATTAATCATCTCGTCTTGTGTATTGAGAAATTGAATGTCTAACGCCATTATCAGCAAACAGACGAAGATAGGTAATAGTATGTACGAGAGACTTATCGTTCCGTAAAGGCTCTTTACCTACTGATGATCCCATCACAATCAGAGCTCGAACCTTCCACGAAGAATAAGAATCATGGACCTCTCATAGCCTTCTACCAACTCTTTGTGGAAGAAGGGGAAAATTAGCTACCGTTTGGAAAAAAATCATGCAGTTAGGGAGCCTGGAACTAACTTCAATGTATTCCAATCCACTGCCAATAAGGCTGTTTAAGTTCAAGGACCTCGATGACATTTGTGAATTCATGTTATATGAGCATGCTGCTTTTAAAAGGCATTATTAAGTAAAGCAGAATAAATAAAAAAAAATTGCGGAATAACGTTGTTTGTGAAAATTTCGTACACAACGTTTTTCCACTGATTCAGCAATTTTTTTTACAATTGATTCAAATATAATTGCCTTTTTTCCCTATTTTATATTGAGATTAGTTAAGAATTATATGTTTGTTATATTTAAAATATAAAATGTAATAAATTGTAACTGGTTTCATTTTTTCAAATTTTCTCGGAATGGGAGTTTTGTTGATACAACATTATTCCGGGAAAGGGCTCAATTCTTAAAAAAAACGGATATTTTTATCTTCAATGAATCAGTCAAATTTATCAACGTGTTATTTGAAGTTTATAAAATTAACGCAAATAAAAATGTTATATCAGCGAAGATAACGTTCAACGACCAAAGGACAGGATTCAGGGATCTGATAATATTTTATTGAATTGTGATTGAATTTATTTAAATTATTTGTGGTTAGTTATCATTTAATTTATCAGAAGACAAGACTCCTAACAAAAGGATCCACTATTACCACGAGCAATTAATATTGGTTTGGATAACATGATATGGAAACAGAAAACAGTCCAGACAAATATCGTTGCTTAAAGATGATATATGTTCGAAAGCAACAAATATTTGACTGCCAAAATACGAACGAATAGCCTTACAACAAATAGTGAAGTGAGACCCACCTTGGACCCAGGGGCGTTCTGCTAATAAAAACTCTCATATGCCCTGCACTTTCGCTATACAGATTGGCATTGTTCTAATTCTAAAGAGGTTTACGCTATGCTGCAGATGAAGCAAATGGGGAGTCCGCGTGGCCAAAGTAAGCGGTCGAGAAAAGCATAGATTTTTACGAAAACGGATCGTCTGATTGGTGGAGAACGTAAAAATCTATGCTTTTAAAGAACGCTTACTTTAATCCAACTTGAAACAACCGGCCCTAAGACTTTATATAAGATTGCCATATCACTGTTAAGCGAACTGTATCGTTGCCCGTAATAAAGATCCAACTCTATCACCACCTTTTATTGAAGGACCCAGACATTACAAGTGCAGCAGCTGATTATGACAAGTGGCGTAGTCGGTTATCACATTTATTATTTTATTTGTATAGTTTTCTGGGCTATTTTACCGCTTATGCTTGACCTCCATTGCTAACGTTTCGGACTCCACTGTAGGATCCATTATCAGGGCTGTTGTAGCCGATGGTATTAGTTTCGAAACGCGCTAAAAAAAATTTGAACGCAAACGAATTTCAACGGCCGTAAAAACATTAAAACATTCTTAATTATTACTTCCTTTCTTTTAACTCGTGGCGTCTGCTTGCTTGTTTTCTTGACGAAAAAACTTTGGATCGATTTTAACCCTTTTCCCGTGATCTAATCGAGCTGAAACTTTGCAAGCAGACTCATGGCGACGATCAAAAAGATCTATTAAATTTTCGTTAAAAAATAATAATAATTACAGTATACTTTTGGATTTTTAGAAATTTTAATGTTTTTCTCAAATTGGAATCATTACAAAAATTTGATTACTACCAACGGCGCCGGCGGCCCGATAACGTCACGGAATATTTAAAATTTGAATTACTCCGTCGGTAGGAATAATAGGTACTTCACTACGAATTTCGAAAATTTATGACAATTGGTTCACAGATGACAGCACACTTCGGTTTTTTGGGAAGAAATCAAATAATAAAGAGATATTTTTAGAGATTTTTGACATAGATATTTGTCTAGACATGTTTCATTTTCAGTCCGTCAATTATTTAATTACATGATGGTTAACTTAATTTACAAAGAAAGGGAGTGTAATAAAAACTTGGTTTTTATGGGTTATTACCCCCTTTCTTTTAACTCGTGGCGTCTGGTTGCTTGCCTGACGAAAAAACTTTGGATCGATTTTTAACCCTTTTCCCGTGATCCAATCGAGCTGAAACTTTGCAAGCAGACTCGTGGTGACAATCAAGAAGATTTATCAAATTTTCGTTAAAAAAATCATAATAGCATAATTTTGTATTTTTCAGTAGGTTAAGCGCCAAACCAGTTTCAACAAGTAAATGAGAAAGGAAGTATAATAAAAACTTGGTTTTTATGGGTTAGTTTTTTTTATTATAAATTCAAAAAAATATAAGAATGTATAAGAAAGGTATAAGAAGAATTATTTTTGTCCGAGTTACAGATTACATATGGGCGTTTATTATTTTATTTCTAAAAATTTACAGAGAATTTTTAAAAAATTACCTATGAGTTCTTTCTTCTAAGTTTATTGAAAATATTTATTCATTGTGGGATCGGGTGGAGTGGGTTAAACATTGAAAATATTTTTCAAAACAAATAGTTCATAGTAAAAACGCATAAAAATGCCGATTTAAAAGATTTTACATTTTCACAAAGGATTTCACAAAGATCGCAAATAAATATGAAAAAAAAAAAATCTGAACAAGTCAAAAAAAAAAACTCAGATGAGCACATTACCCACGTGAACCAATCAATTTATGTAGGGGAAGGTGGTGTCAAAAGTAACAAAATAGACATTGTGGTTTATAACAAAATAATTAACCGGTTAAATTAAATATAATAAATTAAATTAAAATAAAAGCATTATCAGTTTCTTCTTTTTTCTCGGTTATTATACAAGTTTTTGTTCTTCTTTTACCTTGCTTATTTTTTGCAGCTTTAAGCCATACCAACTTCATCCCAACCAGTGGGATATGTCAGAGTTGAGTTGTTGATGTTATTGGAGTAGTAATAGTTGTTGATAATTTATTTTGACTAACAAACTAACCATCACGCCGTTTCTCCGCTGGGGTATGCAGAGAGGATTGAACACCACACTCTTCTATCCTGGCACACCACTTTTGCTTCGGCCACATT
>JADDOH010012330.1:0-39353 GCA_016648135.1 Agrypnia vestita | reverse complement strand
TTGTCTAATCATATATATATATTTATTTATTTGTTTATTTATTTATTTCTCATTCAGCCATTTGTTATTCGTCTATTTATAAATTATTTATTTAACTATTTATTTATTTAATTGATCGATTTAGTTAATTATATATTTATTTATTCATTTATTTGTTTGATTGACTGATTTATTAATTAATTAATAATATATTTATTTATTTATTCATTTGTTTAATTACTTATTAATTTATTAATTGATTAATTAATTAATTAATTTATTTATTTATCAATTTATTTATTTATATATTTATTTATTTACGTACGCATACGTCTGTGCATCGTCGGGGGGGGGGGGATAGTCAGATCAGCATCATCATCATCATCATCATTAGCAGAGTCCCAGTTATATATAGTCAGGAGACGTTTCAATAGCATCATCATCATCACTATCATTAGCAGCGTCCCAGTTGTATGTAGTCAGGAGGCGTTTCGATAGTATCATCATCATCATCATCATCAGCAATGTCCCAGTTATATATATAGTCAGGAGGCGTTTCGATAGTATCATCAACATCATCATCATCAGCAGTGTCCCAGTTATATATTGTCAGGAGACGTTTCAATAGCATCATCATCATCACCATCATTAGCAGCGTCCCAGTTGTATATAGTCAGGAGGCGTTTCGATAGTATCATCAACATCATCATCATCAGCAGTGTCCCAGTTATATATTGTCAGGAGACGTTTCAATAGCATCATCATCATCGCCATCATTAGCAGCGTCCCAGTTGTATGTAGTCAGGAGGCGTTTCGATAGTAGCATCATCAACATCATCGTTAGCAGTGTCCCAGTTACATATAGTCAGGAGGCATTTCGATAGTATCATCATCAACATCATCATTAGCGGTGTACCAGTTATATATCGTCAGGAGACGTTTCGGTAGTATCATCAACATCATCATCATAGCAGTGTCCCAGTTATATATCGTCAGGAGGTGTTTCAATAGTATCATCATCATCATCATCATTAGCAGTGTCCCAGTTATATATAGTCAGGGGCGTTTCGATAGCATCATCATCATCATCATCATCATTAGCGGTGTTTCAGCTGTATATCGTCAGGAGTCGTTACGATAGTATCATCATCATCATTAGCGGTGTTTCGGCTATATATAGTCAGGAGACGTTACGATAGTATCATCATCATCATCATTATCACTAGCGGTGGTTCAGCTATATATCGTCAGGAGGCGTTTCGATAGTACCATCAACATCATCATCATTAGCAGTGTCCCAGTTATATATCGTCAGGAGACGTTCCAATAGTATCATCATCATCATCATCATTAGCGGTGTCCCAGTAATATATAGTCAGGAGGCGTTCCGATAGTATCATCATCATCATTAGCGGTGTCTCCGATATATATATCGTCAGGAAACGTTACGATAGTATCATCATCATCATCATCATCACTAGCGGCGGTTCAGCTAAATATCATCAGGTGACGTTTCGATAGTGACAACCTCATCTTCATCAGTGATGGCAGGGTTCCAGTTACACATCAGTCGGAGATAATTAGGCAGATCCCATCATCATCGATGGCAGGATTCTAGCTGTACACCATTTGGAGAAAATACACCGACATCCCTGGCCAGGGGCTAGGCATATCCCTACTGTCCAGATCCACCTTTCCATCTACTAATACGAGGGGTCATGGCCTCGTGAAACCACATGGCAACCAACCATTACAAGTATTTATTTATGTATTGTATATGTAAGTATATGTATGTATATTATATTTTATTAGTATGTATCTATTCGTACGTAGTGTATGAGGGGGCTCTTCACGGGTGGCACAACACCCGTGCGGATGTCTTCCCTCGTCTGGAATGGATTGAACGTATTGATGCATATCAGATTATAATAAGTACTACCTGGGAGGGTGGTTGCAGTCACTGTAGTGTCGCGAATGGCCAATGGGCTGCAGTTGCTCACAGGCGAGGGTTGGGGAGCCTAGGAAACTCCCCTTCCCCACTCGCATATTTTTGACTTGACAGGTGGCCCGGGACCATCTTTACAGTAGCTTCAGTATATATACCGTAGTTTAACTTAGTTTAACCTGGAGGAGTTGGAATTCGGGGGGCAAACTGGCTCTGAGCCCGGACGCCAGACACTGACGCGAGGGATGGTGCGGTACTTTGCACAGAAGAGGCCCAACATGAAAAGGCGCATCCAGGCTCAGGTCAACGTATCCGGAACTCGTGTCGGGAGAAGGAAGATGGGATCAGTCACCGATGAGCCTTTGGGTACGGAGGGGCCGAATTTAAAGCAACCACATTTTCCGCGTACACATACATTTACACATACCTTCTACAAACCCCTTATCCATTAGAACCCAACGTACCACTAGAGTGAGACATAGGGCCAGATACAGGTGACGGAACTTAGGCCGGCTAGTAAATAAACGTAACAATGTAATTGATATAAAGATAATGCAGAGTAAATATAAAAGATCGTAGGGAATAAGCACAGCGAGATAGCGGCGGAAGATAAAATTATTAATCAGCGAGGGCGTCGAAGACGGAATCATCCATAGGAGCGGCTACGAAGGACTCGAGGGCTTTCAGGGGATCTATGTACTCTATATGTGCATGCGCATGTGATAACGGCACGTCACTAACCTTTCCAGTGGATGGCGGTCGATCCCATACAGGTAGGACAATGGGGGATCGAGCGGAGAGGGCATGGAAGCAGAGGATCGCGCACTCTGGAAGCGCAGCTACACCAGATGCAGTGGTTTCAGTCCGTAGGAATGATAGGTAAATAATATAGGGCCACGGAACATAGTATGTTTAGCAATTGCACCGTAGGGCTTAATTGACGTGCTAGGTAGTTTTGTTTGCGTTTTCCATGAACATTCACGAACTTCATACCCCAGTATTTAATTTAAGTTTAGCTTGCGTCAGGGTTACCACAAAACCAATTCATCCCCTATAGTTCGAAACAAAAAATTACACAACGTGAACTGGGGAGGTCTTGAATAAAGCGAGGGTGTTTGGAAATACTACGTTAAAAACCGTAGAGCCTTCATCCGACGTAGATAGATAGCTTGTTTGCCTCTAACAAGGCGTAAACTCAGTTAGGAGTAGGATCGAGCTGAAAGGCGAAGAAGAGGAGTCATCACACACTTAATTATCCAAAAAATGAGGAATTCAACAAACCTAGTGGTAATACAGTAAAACATTAGCAGACATTATTATAATAACTATGGCTGTCTCAGAATCGACTGCATTTTTTTCTTAAAAGTAGTAGTTAAATAGCTGTTTTAAAATATTCCTAAAAACCACTTCACTACTTCACTAATTGCGCAGCCTGTGTAGTTTTGGTAGTGATGAGTATTTGATGTAATTGGTTCTCGTGGATATGAGTTTCAAACATAATAATTTTGTTTACTGTCCATCTGCCATTTTCGAAAAAAAAAGTTTTTTTAACGAAAAAAAAATTTCGAAGCTTTTTTTCGAAAATTTAAAAATTTTTTTTTAATGTATAAATTCTTATTCCTTAGGAACCGACAAGTAAAGGTACCGTGATTTTTGACGAGTTACAGCTAGTATCTCAATAATTATCTTGCCTTAAAAATCTCATGCCTTGTCACGGACCATTACCTCAAACAATTCACGCACATCAAATTTCGCAAGTTACTTGGAGCATCTTGTCTGTGTAGCGTTGCCGGATATATTTTGTGTCTTTTTGCATCTTTATATGCAACTTTGTGTCCGCTTTGATGACAGCACTAATATCTTCCTTGAGTTCTACCAACCCTAGGTGCATCTTCGATCTCAAAATTCCCGGAAAGAATATTTTTGAATTATTATTTCATTGCATTCATACTAGGGCACGCAAAATTACCGATAAATTTAATTCCCGCTAAATTAGTTAAATAGTATATGAAACTTATACTGTTAATATGTAGTTATTGTGGCGTTGAAGTATAAAACAATAACTAAGATAAAATATTTTTATGAAAATAAAATATTTAAAATATTTTATATTAAGCTCAAGTTACGAAAATAATTATCTTTCAAAGAAGGAATTGAAATCCAATCAATTTAAGTCATTTTATTCAATAAATAAAACATGCATTAAAAAATTTATCTAATTAATTCTTATTATTGTACCTTTTATTAATTTTTATATATTAGGTCCTTACATATGAAATTGGCGTTAAGTATGGGAGGAACATAAAGCCGATTTTTTTTATTATAATATATTTATTTAATCAAAGTATGCACCATTGGTATCTATGCACTTTTGTCATCTCATAGGTAGTTCATCGATCCCTTTACTAAAAAAAACACAACCGGACGGGAATCAATAAAATCTTTGAAGGCGGTTTGGACTGCCCCATCGGAGTTGAATTTTTTCCTTTGCGAGAAGTTATCCAAATTTCGAAAAAAATGGTAATCTGTTGGGGCAAGGTCCGGAGAGTACGGTGGATGTCTTAGACATTCCAATTGAAGCTTCTCTAATTTGGTAGCCGTCTGTTGTGCAGTGTGTGGTCTAGCGTTATCATGAAGCAGCAGTGGCCTAGAGCGATTAAGCAGCCTAGGTTGTTTAGCAGCTAGCTTTTCCATCATGGTTTGCAGTTGCTGACAATAGACATCTGCCGTAATCGTCTAGCCAGATTTAAGAAAGCTGTAGTGAACGACACCAGCACTAGTCCACCAAACGCTCACATGTAACTTTTTTGGAGTCAATTTTCGCTTGGGGCATGGTTTGGCTGGTTCGGCAGGATTCAGCCATTGCGATGAGCGCTTCCGATTATCGTACAGGATCCATTTTTCATCACAGATAATGATTCGATTTAAAATCCCTTTATTATTGTGCCCGTTGAGTAATGCAACGCAGCAGCAACGCGCGTTTGTTGATTTGCTTCACTCAATTCGTGAGGTACCCACCTTTCAAGCTTTTTCACCTTACCAATTTGCTTCAAGTGGATTAAAACAGTTTTATCACTAACACCGCAACCTGCAGCTAACTCGGATGTGGTTTGCGATGGATCCGCTTCCACAATAGCCTTCAATTCTTCATTATCAACTTTGGTCTCCGGCCGTCCACGGGGCTTGTTCTGCAGGTCGAAATTTCCAGAACAAAAACGTTGGAACCAAAAACGCACTGTGTTTTCTTTTGCGGCACCGTTGCCATACACATCATTAATCCTTTCTGCAGCACTGGTGCCACGGTGGAACTCGTACTCGTAAATAACGCGATATTTCAAGTTTTTCATTTTGTAAACTGAGTGACGCAAAGAAAAAAAAAATTGAGGAAAAAACAAATGAATTATAATTTTCGAAACACAAATACATTAGTAAATAGCTGTATAAATTTGGATTTGGAATTCCTAACCAAAGAGAAGATATTTGAGATCAAATTTGCCAGTACGGCAAAACGCCAATTTCATATGTAAGGACCTAATACATGGGTGTAACAGGGTAGATTCATAATACTTAATAGGTGGATTCCTGTCTTGATTATGAATTGAAAATATTCAAACAACATCATCAAAGTTATGGAGAAATACGATATCAAATTTTGTATTTGTTTTCAACATTTCTGATTTATTTTTGCAAAAAGTTGAACTATCATTACAGAAACTTATATAAAATTAAAAATTCATTTTCATCAATATAAGCCATCTGTTTACTAATATATAAAGAGGTAAAGTTTGTATGTTTTGATATAGGAGATAATCTCCAAAACTACTAATCCGATTTCAAAAATTCTTTCACCAATATTTAGAATGGACTTTCAGGGTAGATATAGGTTATATATTGTTCCGTTAAAATAAATAAAGTCAACTAAAAAATGTTCGAGCGATGCGTTTTTTACGAACGCTGCCTAACGGTACGAGATATTTAAAAAAATTCTATAGAGAAGTTACAAAACTCACAAAGTTTTATAAAAAAGTCTGCGACGACATATATTTACATGTTAAATACACAAATTGATAAAATACGCAAATTGATAAAATATGACTAAAAGTTACTAAAAATCTACGCGTGCGAAGCTTAAGATAAGAAATTAATTGATAAAATCTTAAAAAATGAAAATAAATTTTTTTTGCAAGTTTTTTATGTTTATTTGATATAAATATTACTGTCATGATACTCTTTTTGTTTTAAAAGGAATAAATCCGTAATATTGATAAAAAATTGTAATCTCCATAACTGTTAATATTCTATCATGGTCGCTTGAACATTTTGGTATTTCGGTAAAGTAATCTAGCCACATTTACCGGTAAACCGGTTAACCGAAAGCCGGTATTGAAAGCCCTAATTCCTACCCATGTGTTCAACAGGAAAAATCGCTTTCACGTCCGAGTGCATAATGCCACTCATAAACATAATGTAGCGTGACTGGTATTCTTTTAGCTCCAGTGGCATTGTCCATTTATGGTTGAAAATAAAAACTGGAAAAGCATTGTCATCACAACACCAAAAGAACACTTAAAATATTTTTAGTTTTCTGACAGGAGTGCATTTTGCACATAAATTTCAAAAAGGAAAGACTATGAAAGGTACGTCTTTCTTTTTTAGAAAATAATATCCTATGTTATAAAATTTACGAGGTTTCCATTATTCTGTCACGTGGTCGTGGCTACACTTTATTATCGCTGTTAATACGTATTTATCGCTCGTAGAATATTCAATTCTCGCACAAAGAAGTCGCACTAATTTATTTCACCCGCTTAGGTACTCCGATCGTTTATTTCGCTTTGTTTATCGCTTCGATTATCTCACGACTGGCCACCCCGCCGATTTCGTCGCCTCGTGGCTCGCAGCCGATTTCAAACCGAACGAACTGTCAAAACACGACACTCTGTGGCGCTATTTTTACATGCAAACGCTGGTTAAATAGAACTTTCTAGATTATTCTAGTGTTTAGGGGAAGTTTCTCGTCGCTTCTCGGTTGCTACAGGCGTTTCCCGAATATTGTAGATCACCCTAGTTTACTATAAGCCGTTCTCAATCCTTTGATAATGTTGTGACATATTACAAGGGATTCGGACAGTGCGCAATTCCTTTTGCTTGCCATTCCGTGACAATGCATTAAGTACATTATCTATCGTTTTTACGAATGACAAATTATAATTTTGCAGGCGAAAAAATTATCTTCTAACTTTTATTATTACGTGCATCAATATTAAATAGTTTTAAATTACACGACAGTAATGTAATGTTTTTAAAATGATTAGATGAGAATGGTGAGCCACCTCCATAAGACGGATTCTCATTGGCGTTCGGAAATACTACAGTGTACTCAATTCGGTATGTTGTGAGGATGAGTTAGATAAAAAATGACGGTGATGAAGAAATTGCATTAGAAGGCTTCAGTTGTAAAGTGATTCTGAATTTATTGTATTAAAAATTACAATAAATGTGGGGTAGAAAAGCACAGGCAGCAATATCCAAAAAAACTTGGATAATGCATCGAGCACTACTAATCTAAAATCCGCCGACGTAACTAGTACATATTGCACACTGGCGACCTCTATTGTAGAAGAAGAGAACACTCCACAACAAAGTGCATACAATTTACGCCCTAGAAAGCAGCACCTAATCAGTCCGACCTCCACCTCCGCGGGTAAAGGTCGTCCTCCTGATGACGTTGGATAAGTATCCAACGAAACGTCGAGATTCGCTTCTCGGTAATACATACGATGCGTATAAAATATCCGAAATTAAAGTTTAATTTATAATCTACTGAATTCGAGAATTTATAGGAAACATCCTCGGTGATTGCATTCAATTCATTTTTTCTTTGGATATTGCTGCCTTTGCTTTTATACCCACATTTGTTTTTTTTTCAATAATAAATAAAATAAAATAAAGTAAAATAAAATAAAATAAAATAATATAAAATAAAATAAAATAAAATAACATAAAATAAAATAAAATAAAACAAAATAAAATAAAATAAAATACAATAAAATAAAATACAATAAAATACAATAAAATAGCGGAAAGTAAAATGAAATTAAATAACATCAAATAAAAAATATTACCTCACTTTGAAAGCAAAGGACAAAGCTAAATACAAAACTGGCATTTAATCTTCACACAAGATTTTGCTCCCTCGCAGGCTGCATGGGCGTGGCTAGGGGGCTGGAGGCCCGGGACCAGGGCTCGTCTCAGCGCCTCCGCGAGTCTCCTTTATTCCTCCGATCCGCTGCACAAAGCCAGCTGCACTCTGAGATTCAAATAGGAATTTCATTCAATTTAAACGAATGAGTGTTTCATCTGACTCGGGCATCCGCTGATGTTTTCAATTTAATTGGAAGCGGGCGCTGTACAAATTTTGCCAATAATGAAATACCTCAGGCTTATCGAATGGTGATGTTTGGAAATAAGGAAATACTTTTGTTAATCGTTCAAGTGTAGATTAAAAATGTAACGAAACTCCTCCATTTACTGTTCATGTTAATCGCAATATGATGATGACTTTACTGATTGTTAAAAATATTATTCATTCTGCTATGAAAGAATATGTTTGAACTCTGTGCGACTAAACATCATTACCAAATTTTCTCACTCTTTTTTAATCCCATCATTGATTGGCTGTAAATTTTATTTTTTATTTCGTGTTACAGCACTTTTGTGTTGTAGACATTTTTCAATACACCCAACTCTTTTGCACACGATTGTTTTTTTTTTTTTACACGGTTTGTTTTTTACGTTCCAGCTAAAACCGTGTTATATATGTTATAACTATGTTCATACTTTTCATAATAAAGTGAAGATGATAGCTTTCAACTACACATAATTTTTTTTTAATAATGGTGCGAACACGGAATACGTGTCGCATCAATATATTATTTCTATTCTCAAACTGAGCTATTGCTTGTGCTATGAAAATAGTCCTAACTTTCTAGTGTCCTGGAATGGGACTCGAACTACCATCACCAGATCACTAGGTGTGCGTCTTGACCACTGCACCAACAAGCTACTCTTAGTTTTGTTTTATTATTTTTAATTAATTAATTTTGAAAATCTTGTGAGAACAAATACATCGTGTGAATATTTCAGGAGAATATAAATGCAAAGGCAGCAATGTCAAAAAAAATTATAAATGTTTTGAATGCAGTCACATAGGATTACTAATTTAGAATGTACTGAATTTGAGATTTTATAGGAAATATCGATGTATTCCTTCTAAAATCTTTACAAATCACTATTAAAAGCAAGGTCAGCAATATCCTTGCAGTTTTAAAACACCACAGCAAAGATAACAATAACCCGATTATGTAAACAGCCAGAGGAGCAATTTCCATTATTTTGTAGCAAACTTTTGAGATCCGAATTCGATTCCCGGTGAGATCACAATTTTAATTTAAAAGTAAGTAAAAAGTAGCATGTGTGAATTAATGTAATTCTGCCAACCAAAGTTTCGGTAATTTTTTTACACACTCCGTATGAATACAATTGACTATGAATGCACAATTTTAATAATAATTTAATAATATTAATCAAAAAATTTCACAGTTACATTCTTTGAAAAAGAGCGAGTTGAATTGATATTCAAAAATTCAATTTCTTTTATGGCATAGTAATGTATGCGTATCCAATTCGCTAACTAAATTTACATTGGGAAATGAAAGTTGCGCGCGTGTGACGTCCCACTTCCGAACATCCAATTGATTCCAAAGTCGTAACTTATTAACACCAAACAGGGTAACTTCAGACCGGCGGGGCGCGGTTATAAAAACAAAACTGGAAATGAAGCAATTAAGCCAAGTTAGGAAAAGTTCTCACGAGTTTTACGCCGGTAATTAAATTTTTATTTTATACTCTAATGTCGCTGTATTTCCACTGCTTATAAATTATTTATACATCTTCCGAACATTCCGGGTATTGTAATAAATGTCACGATACAATTTATGATGGGTTGTTTCGCAGAGGGTTGATTTTTGACGTATTAGCGGCAATCTTCAAAGTTCTTCTTCTTCCGCTTCTTTTTCCTGGCACTCTCCCAACTCATAGCCTGGGTAGGCTGTTGGGGTCTCGTTCTCAGGCTGTATCTCTTCGGTTCTAGGTATCGCTTTCATCTAGGCCGCTTCTCTGTATAATTTAAGAGCAGTTAGTCATCCAGATCTTCCTCTGGATGACTTTCAATGAAGCTCCACAAACATTACCTGCTTTAATGACTGGTCTAGTGGTTCCCGTCTTGTGGCCATATTCAAAACAGATATGATTAAATATTAACTATTTTTCTTGTTCTTCGTTGCAAGCCTCCCTCTTCGTCTACGACGATCCCATTTTCTGTGCGCTCCTATGTAACATAAGCAACCAGTTTTCTTGATATCGTCTTTTCAGCAATTCTGAAGCCTGTTTCTTTTTCGCCTGTCCAGGCATGGACCCCACTGATGAATTTCCTAACCCATCGTTTACTAGTGAAACTGTACGTGTGTGGCATAATTCCATTTAAACTTGACGACAGTTTGCACTGTCGGCAACTTTGAATTTTACAAACTTGTGTCCGTTTTTTCCATACGTCAGTAGGCATATGTTTTGAGGTTTACACCAAGCAACTGGGCGAGTACCAGATGTCAGTGAAGAGTATAGACGATTATTTGATCCAATAGCAGAGTACCAGATTACGAATGCGAGGTGTCCCTATGAAATACCTTCGATTTCAAACAGTTATTATGTTCAAGGGATTGAAATGTCAACATGATTCAAATAAGAAGTCTGAATTAATAGTACAAAATAATAAATGAGTAAAAGAACTTTATGATAAAATCACATGGTTTATTTAGTCAAGTATCAAATTGATTCATGGTTTTATACATGACTAGATTAATCCTGAAGCTATTTAGCGAAGCACTTTGGAATGAAGTTATAGCGCTAATGATAATATTTCAACGCGTGACACACTAACTCTTATTTAACATTTGTATCTGATAATATCGCTGATCGATAACTCACTTTTCGCAATTAAACGGGCAACCATCGGTACTAGATAACAGTTAAATGTCAATTATCAATCATTGAAACGATTCTAAAATAACAGTAATATGTGTAACCGGTTAAAGTAACGGTTTTATCATCCTTAGTACGTGGTAATGCAATAGCGCGATGCTACATATGACTGACTTCAGGACGATGCTGGAGGGCGCGCCGCTCACCACATGGAAACAGTTTAGATCGGTTTCCAAAGATATTGTCTATGTTACCATTAAAGCTTAAAATTACATTTTAATTCATTTTAATTATTTAACTGAACTTTATTTATAATAGATACGTTCCACATATTAAGTTATTGCCTACATATTTTCAATTTAATTTAGATATGCTTTAGGTCTAAGAAAAAAGAAAATTTAGAATATTAGATGACAGGTATTAGGAGATACAGGAACATCAGTAGGTATTGTACAATAAATTATACGTCTGATTGCAGGTGTGAAGAAGTTTGGAACCCGGAAAAGCGAGGAAAAAAATCTCTACCATGGGACCCCTATTGTCTATATGACGCATGATCACTACATTGGTTGGGTGCGCAGCTTGGCTAGGCATGCTCTACGTATCCAACACGTCTTTAGATGGCGATATGAGTTCACCAAAGATCCATTATTCTTGGTAGATAAGTACGGCTAATTACTGTTTTTGTTTGTAATTTAAGATATTTATGATATTTAAATTCATCAACGAGTTGAAATACAATTACCGATATCATTTGTCAAGACGAAAGTGAAGACTGCGCATAATTAGGTATAATTTAATTATTCCACTCGTTCAAAGGCTTTCCGTAACCTTAATCGAATTATCAGAACAAAGTTTTGGCCTGGCTGTTCAAACGGGTGGATATTTCACAACTTTGAGAGTTCGCGCCCTCTCTTCTAGCTGTTGGCTGTCTCCCTCACTATCCCCTCCCCGACTCCGCGAGCGGTAAGATAAAACTTCAATAAAAAATGTACAAAGAAAAGGTTTGGCGGAAAAATAGTAAAATTGGTCCACACTGAAAAGAAAATTACTTTGGTATTTATGGAAAATCCTTACAATGGAAGAAAATTACGTTTAATGTAATATTTTTTCAGTGGTTTATTAGGTTGTTAATTTTTTGTGTCGCATAAATTTTGTCTCCTTATAATTATTTTCTTTTCAATCTGTTTGGAACATTTTATGATGCGATAATGTTTTAATAAATTTGTTTTTGTACTTTTCCTTTGAATTATTGTAAGAAAAGAAGAACTGTAAAAAAAATTGTTGTATATATTTTTAATGTCTATTTCTTGAACAATATGGTAAGATAATTATTTATTTAAAAAAATAACTGAAGTTATGTGTAGTTTATGATGACAATTTCGATATTTTTATAAAACAATTTAAAAGATATTTGAAATATAATTTAACTTTATAGTATTAAATAAAGTTTTATTGTGTAACTAGCTGTCCTTACCCGGCATTGCACGGGTTAAGGGTTAAGTTTAAATAAATTTGTAAGGGTAAACAAAGGTTCGATTCGAATGGTAAAGATTTGCATCGAAAATATATAAGAGGAGGGGAAGGGTTAAAAGAATAGAAGGGAAATGTCATATATGTTACCCGCCGAGTCCTAACGATTAAGTTTCCAAATGTTGAGGTCCGATCGGCCGAAAGGTACAGATTTACTTAGAAAATATATAAAAATATCAGGGAGGGGAAGGGTTAAAAGAATAGGGAGAAATGTCACATATATTACCCGCCGAGTCATGCAGTATTAGTTTACACATTTTGAGTCTCGGTCAAACGGTACAGATTAGCATCGAAAATATGTCAGGGGGAAGGGAAGGGGTAAAAGAATAGGGGGGAAAATGTCGCATATATTACCCGCCGAGTCCTGTAGTATAAGTTTACAAATTTAGAGTCCGCTCGGTCAAACGTTACAGATTTTCATCGAAGATATATCAGCGGACGGAAAGGGTTGAAAGAATAGGGGGGAAATGTCGCATATATGTTACCCGGCGAGTCCTAAAGAATGAGTTTCCAAATTTTGAGTCCGATCGGTTAAACGGTACAGATTTGCATCGAAAATATGTCAGGGGGAGAGGAAGAGGTATGAGAATAGGGAGGAAATGTTGCCTATGTTACCCGCCGTGTCCTAAAGCATAAGTATGCAAAATTTGAATCGAATCGGACAAACGGTGTGGATTTGTATAGAGAACAGACAGACGGACATTGAGTTTTATAGGTATAGATAATACATGATTTTCTGTGTAACAATATCTATCACTTCTTCGTAGAGTGCCATCTCGTATCGGAGGTCGGCAATGATATTGGTGATTACGACTTTATTGGATAGATGCGATGTCTTCCTACACTTCTTTTTAGGCTTATTTTGCCCTGGATATTGAGTTGGTTATACTTTTTTTTATTCCTCTTATAATATTTTCAAGAAACTTCAGCTTTCTTGTCTTGATAGTCCGCAGCACTGTCCAGTCATTTTTCAAACGCCGGAGGACTTCAACATTCGTCACTCTATCCACCCAGGAAATTTTTAATGTATATCTTTAGATCCACATCTCTAAAACCTTGACTTCGCGGATTAGTTCATGGTTTAGTGTACCTACCTCGACCCCATAGAATAACTATACGCATTGCAATTTGCAGCCTTAGGTTACGGTTAGAAAATAATTGTCTCATTCCGAGAAATGTACTTCTTGCTATCTCTATTCCTTCCCTCCGTACCGCCCGTTGCACCATTCCTTCTAGAGATGGGTCGTTCATGAACGAACTGTTATTTTAGAACAGTTAACTTTACTGAACGTACGAACGGTACAGTTCACTTTAATGAACTGTCGTTCACCAATTCAGTAGATGGAAAATAATTTGTTTATTGCATCGTAAATCCCAAAATCGATGAAATCTTTGGCAGGCATGCATTATTTTTTTTGGTAGTGAAAATTTTTCAGTGGTCGGGTGATGAAATTTTTGATAATTGAAAGCACCCCCCAACCCCCTTGGCAGCGATAACTTTCTTTCTTATTGGGAAGTTGGCATCCCCCCCCCCCCCTTCATGGTTTTGAAAATTTGGTGGCGGTTGAAAAATTAATTGGTGGGCAAGTGGACAATTCACTTAAAGAAGTTGAAGTACGTAAAAAACAAAGAACTACTGAATGATTCAAAGTGACCAAACAGTCGACCGAACGATCCGGTGAATGACAATTCAGTTAATTGAACTAAAATTCCCATTTCTAACTCCGTCCATCACTAACGCTACGTTACACTAGATGGCACTATTTTCACAGCCTTTTTTAATCTAACGCTACTTAATTGCGCTCTTTATACTCTCGTACAAACATACAACAATTTTACGAAAATTTTATTTGTTGTGAAGGTTAAATATTAATCGGCATTTCGCGAAAAACAAAAAACAAATTAAGTAGAATTATAGCAATTAAGAAGTATCATTGGTTAGGTATTTGGATAAACAAAAACGGTAAGTTCATTCATATTATAAAGTGTGTTAATGTAAAAAATAATTTTGCTCGCATTTTATATTGATTTCACGATATTTTTTTTTTGCTGTTACCAGTGTTTTCAGTGAAAATTTAATACATAACATAACGCTATAATGTATTATCTGATGAAAACTCAGCATGTTGCTATAATGGAATGATTTGGCATTTACTTTGTGTTGCAACATTTTAATATATAGTTAATAATGTTACAACAAAATCATTATGCTCTTTTTGAAGAAGCAACATTTTCATTTCAACTCTCGTTGAGAGAGACTGCTGCTCTCGAAACTACAGCAGTGACAAATAACTTAAAAATTGTGTACGTAGTACAAAGTTTAAATAAAAATTATATTTGTACCAATCTTAGTACACCTATTTCTACCCAACACTGTTCTCGTAGATTTATTTTGCCGTACGAATATTTTTGTTCAATTCGTGTGGACCAAAATAAAAAACCACTAACGATTCGTATGATACAATGCCAATTTAAAAATAAATACCACGAGTTTTATTAATTAAATTTTATCTAATTAACATTTGAGATAAAAGCCTCGAGGTTGTGTTGCAAGCTTTATGTCAACGTGCATGACAAGGCAATACGACGGGAGATGTCAGTAAACCACACGTGATGAATGAGCAGTGATAACAAAAGACATTCACCAGTCCACGGTGAATCGCGCATGAAAACAAAAGCCGTGAATAGTGTCAACACTATCAGCAGAACACGAGCTGTTGAACTGCCACACTAATAATAGTAAGCCTCAGAAATTATTTTTTTTTGTTTTCACTCTGTCATTAATGGATTTCTCGCATATATGCCAGTGTGACTTTATTTCTTCTATTCTCTTCAGTTGAGATAAATTATAGAAGACTGACAGAGACGAAGCTAATTATATGAGAAACATGCATGGAAGTCCTTTGTGCGATGGCCCAGGGCTTACAACCTGTATGAGCTGGCTTAAGTGATCGCTCTACATAATGCAACGTTCACCAATTTCATTGTAAGAACATCCAAACATCGAATTTTTGAAAGTTATATATATATATATATGTTCCAAATGGGAATCATCCGTATATTTCAGGGACTATGCTTGTGACATCTGTTGTCTCATCTCATGAAACAGTATACATAGATTTCGCAGCTGGTAATGATACCTCTATATTTTTAATGTGGATGATTAAGCAATATTCTTTTTAATGTATATATATATATATATATATATAATATATGTATATATATACATATATATAGATGTGATGTTCTTCCGAATTATTCAACATATAGGATATATTTAACATATTCGAATCAACAACATATTCATATATGCATATTTACGCCTAAAAATCAATATTTTAAATTTTTTCATTTCTTTTATAGACCAGTATTTATTAACAACATTTTTATATGTATGTTCTGAGAATATATATATATATATAAATATTCTATTTAGTCTACATTCGTTTCTATTTACGTGTTTTTGTTTAACTCCCTTTGTCCGTTTATTGTGGTGGAACCTTATAATTGATTTTTCACTAACTTCCCGACTAGCTATAACTCTAAAACTTTTAACATTTACGTAGAGTGAATGACTATACATTATTAAATCATTGACAAGATTTGATCATTATTTTAATTAAATTTAATAATCATGTCACTCATTTCACGGCATTAGCCACAGAAACAAACTTTGTTTTAAACTTTAAAACAATGTGTTTAACGTTTGGATACTGCATGTGTATTTTCAAAAAATCCATTAAGAACGTATGTTTAATTTGCAACAAAAGCATGTTTAATTTTTTTTTTCATTTACCTACTTGTTTAAAGTCCAATATTTACTTCCATCCCTGGAATATAAAAAAAAGCTAATCATATTGTCAGGGGATCGTAGCTGTAGGAGCTGAGCAAAACTGAAAATTAATTAAAGTATTATTAATTAACTTATATCACTGGATAAGAATTTAATCAGAACACCGTTCTTTTATTCACACCAATTTTGCACTCGTCTCTTGAGATTATTTCACAAATACGTATAAAAATCTCACGACTGGCCACCCCAGCTGTCATCTCGCGGCTGATTTTTTGAAATTTTGAAATTTAAAAATGAATTCAATCTGCGCAACTGTCGGTCCCATCTATATATGCAATACGTTGGTCTTTCGAATTCTCGAGGAGATTCTTTTATTTTCTTGTATTTTAGTATTTACAATCTTATTGTTATCATCGACACATTACGAAGAATTCTTTACGTACGATCTCGTTACAAAAGTTTGTTTCTTTTTATATCCAATGATCATTATGAATAATCTCTGCAAGGGAAAGCCAATTCCATCAATATTCAATGATCATTATGAATAATCTCTGCAAGGGAAAGCCAATTCCATCAATATTCAATGATCATTATGAATAATCTCTGCAAGGGAAAGCCAATTCCATCAATATTCAATGATCTTTATGAATAATCTCTGCAAGAGAAAGCCAATTCCATCAATATTCAATGATCATTATGAATAATCTCTGCAAGGGAAAGCCAATTCCATCAATATTCAATGATCATTATGAATAATCTCTGCAAGGGAAAGCCAATTCCATCAATATTCAATGATCATTATGAATAATCTCTGCAAGGGAAATGCCAATTCCATCAATCGAGGTAATTGTTGCCTTCAACATTTTCCTCGACGATGGTTAAAAGCAGTCCCGGATACCTTATATTATGGCCTATCCAAATTTCTCGCTATTGGGCGATTCTGTTAAGGAGCCGCCTCTTTTCACCCACCCTGCTCAACACTTTGGATATGTTCTGACTAATGGATCCTCGCCATGCGCTTGTAGCACCACATCTCAAAGGCCACTAGCCTCCCAGACATGCTCAGGCCGATGGTCCATGTTTCGCTGCCATACATCAGCACACTCCAGCCAAGAGTTTTAATCAAGTTTTTCCTAAACTTAAATCTATGTTGGGAGATTCAAGGATTTTGGATTTATTGTTGAAGGCGACTCTTGCCTGTTGTATTCTGCTTATGATGTCTGCCTCTGAGCGGCCATCTTGGGAATTTTTTCTACCCAAATATGTGAATTCTTTCACTTGTTTGACAGCGACGCCACTCAAAACAACATTTGTTGACACCTCTTCTATTCCAATAACCATACACTTTGTTTTTTCTTTGTTTATTTTCGTGTTGTATTTATCTGCCAAAATATTTTCCATCTTTCTCAGAGCCTCGTTCAATTCTTGTTCTGACTCCGCAAGCAGTGTAATGTCATCGGCATAACTAATCATGTCATTTTTTTGTCCTTGGATTCTCACGCCGGACCAATCTCTCATTTCTTCTCTCACATTTGCAACACAAAAAAATATGAACTAAAAAAAACTATAAAGGGTTCCATAACGCCGTTCTATTGTGCTACATTTTTAAAAAGCGCTGGTCTTATATAAAGAAGAATGCTTTATTTACATGAAATATATTTCCGAAACGTTTAGGCTATTTTGTATTCAAATATTCCTAATTTTTTAATCGAAATATATTACATAGATTGTTTTATTTATTTATTGACTTTTATAAGTGTTCAATTAATTATACTTTTCTACACCAGTGTCCACCCTACCGCATCATCAAAATCGAATCTCGAATTTCCGCGATTTCGCTTCTGCCCGAGAATTGGATTCACTGCGTGCAACAGTGCTGAATTGTCCATCACAAAGGCTACATAAGATATAAGATACAAGGATACAGAGACATCTCCACTCAGGACAACTGATTGGCTAACACGGGTGGCCAGTCACACGTGAGCACACAAAGTTAGGAAATAGTTCAGCTAGCACGCGAACCAGTGGAGCAAATGCGACGCCGAAGCTGGGGATATTAGTAAATAGATTAATTTTAGAGAATTCGATCAAAATTGTTCACCCTTTAGGTAGCGTGACGTAATTTGAACCGGGAGTGACAGATTGGTAGTTTTTTCTTTTGTTCTCATCGAAGGCGTGCGATGAAATTCCTCTGGAAATACCCAGACATTAACCGGCGGAAACGGTCGGCTCTCTCGGACAAATATATCGTTTATCAGCGATTGCGAGGGAGAAAATGGCGATAGGAGCCTCGTTGATGCTTTTTAACGGGAATACCTTTAACACTGTATGATGATGAACTGAAAACGTCAGTGGAGTCTAATCCTCGTCAACCCATCATTATATTATTGACTGAGCTTGGTTTACTATGATCAACAGTACAAATGTGCCTTCATCGTGTAAAATTAACAAACAAGGAATTAGGTTTCCCCATATCGCTAACCACGCTTAGAGCAGCAAATACTCGTATGTGCATGTCTCTTGACCGGAAATGAAATTGACCCTATTTTATGACGAATTATAGCATGCAATTAGAATTAGATACTATACAACAATCCTACGTAAAAAGACAGACCTTCTTCGGCAAAGTAGTTGTCCCTGCCCCAAAACATTGCTAACAATAAAAAATGTTATTTTTTGTGTATTTATTTCGAGTATTTTCCGAATTTTAGGTATATTCATGTATATCATGTACATACTTAAAGAATATTGCTTCAAAACAAAAAAAAGACATCAATACCAACGTCGACATCAATACTAGTTTATGACGTGGATATTCATGGATGATAAATTTTAGCGGAAGTAAATACAAGTCATATATGAAACGAATTGTCCAAACTTAACAACTTCCAAAAATTTTATAAATGTGGTTGCCATGCAAGGATGGAGTTGGTGATTGTTGGATTAGGTAAATTGATCACTCAAGCCAGCAGGGCGATAGGTCGTGAGCCATATTAACTCGCAATAGACTTCCTTAACTACTTTTCCATATAAATAGTTTCGTCTCTATGAGACATGTATCTTTATTGATTAATTTTGAATTGAGATGGGGCTTGAACCCCGGGGCAGCAAACTCAAAGCGGCCGTTTAACGCATGTTGCTACCGCTGCCTCTCCGTGGACCGCCAAAACGATACTAAAAATATATATTAAGGATTTTCAAAGATGCAAACCGATGTTCCGTCTGACATTGGTTGAGGGGTTGAAGCTAGTATATGTTATTTCCCTTAGATAAATAATTTTTACGGATTAATAAAAAAATATTTTCCTTCTGGTCCCCTTCATAATTATTTATTCATATATCATCACCGTCATAAATAGACGAAGTCTATGATGTAAGCCACCCCAAGTGTCTCTCATGTTTCTTTGTCCGTTATTTTTCACTAACATATTATAAATAAAAAATTAGTTTTATACTAATTTTAAAAGAAAGCTTTTTCTCTAAGGCGAACATTCTTTCTGGTTTAATTGTTAAAATATCAAACGTTAAAACGAGGTTTGATCAAAAAATGCGCGAAATATCAGTTATCTTAAAAAAGTTTTCTTGTGTTGGTACAAGTGTATCAATTATTGTATTTTAATTTTGGTAGCCATATTGAATGCTCAGTTTATTGTTGGCTGCCAAAAAGCTACACGTGTTTTGGTAAGGTCTGCGATTTTTTACTTATGCAAAAAATAAAACAAAGATATCAAAATTTCTGTAGTTAACAATACCATTATAATACCTCGGCTTCCGTACTCACAGGATGGCCTCTAGAAATTTTTACTTATTCCCGAAGATGAAATAAAAACATGTAAAAACATTTTGCTAACATTCAGAAGTTAAAGATACAATCGATGAAGTAGCTAAAGGTCACACCAAAAATTTTGTTACAGAACTTCTTCAAAGTTTGGAATGACGCTGGTACTAGTGTATTTTATCGGACGCTACGTGTTCTCGATATTATTTTGGAATGGAAGCTGGATGCTGACAGAAGAATCAATAAGGCGACTTGAGGCAGATCAGACTTGAGGATCTACAGAAGAATACTCAAAATATTCTGGATGAATAGAGTTACGAATGAAGATGTTAGACCTCCACCCCCGCGGGGATAGGATCCTCTCCTGATGAGACGCTGGATAAGACTTCAGCGAAACGTCGAGATTTGCTTCTCAGTGAAATATACGGTTCGTATAAAAATACGTTTCATTTAACGCATACATAAATATGAAGATGTTTTGGTTTAGATGAAGTAAGAAAAAGTAGTAATATTAGAACAACGAAAATTCGAAAACTTTTTAATATCCTGAACGTGTGATGAGACATCCAGGGAAGTACGACATCTTGCGCCTTATAATTCAGGGAAAGATTTCCGGAAGTTGGAGCCCTAAAAGAAGGAGAACCTCTAATAATAAAACACGAAGAAAAAGAAGTATACATTATCTGTTGGAGACTTCTTTCAAGGAGATAAAATTATATTGATGAAAAAAAAAATAATATCGTTGGCATAGTGATCACAACACTCATTTAGTGGCATTTTTTTATTTTTTTATTATTACTATGCTATTTTTTATATATTTTTTTGTGTATTTTTTGATATGTAAGAGATTTCATAATTAATAGTATTATAATATTAATTTATACGTTCATTATTTTATTAATCGATGTCATGAGTTTTAGCGAGAGGCGTTTCATCTTAAATTTTAGGTCTGTATTATTAGTCTGGTTATATTAATCCTTTGCGTACAAGATGAACCTAGGTGACAAGTCCTTATGACTTCTCAGCTCTGATATATTCATGTTTTTGCCATTCCTGTGGCATTATCAACAATGGCAAAAATAGGCAAGTCATTAGTAAGTGTTTTGTGTCTTGTAAAGTTGTATTGTCGCATGGACAAGTGACATCGTCAATCAAATTAAATCTGCGCAAGTACTTAAAACAGCCATGTTCTGTCATTATTTTGTCAGTTTGCCTTATGATCTGGTGACTAGTGGTTCGAGCCCCATTCCAGGAAACAAGCAAGTTGGTCCTAATTTTGTTTTAGCTTAGTTTTATAATTGTTAGAATATTTATGCAACACGTATCCCTATAGTGCTTGCATCTTTATTTTCTTTAAAAAAATAAAGATTTATTTGAGAAAATCTAAAATTTCACGTATTTTTCATATATATTTTTATAATTCCAGTGTAAACCTCGCTTAATAAATAAGTTTTTGTCTGACGTCACAAGCCTTTTGATGTTGGTATTTGTTCTCGACAGAACACGTTTCATTCACAATATTATTAGGAGTGCCTAACACGATTCCGGACATTCTACAGTTTGGGAGAGTTGGAAAATTCACTTACACAATTTTCACTGTATAAAGTGCCCTTAAGTTGAAACTCTTACGAAATTATCGTATCAATTATTGTTCACAATACTTTAGACAAGACTTTTGTAATTTTCCAGCACCCACTTCAAGTCAACCCATTTGGGAGACATTAAATTTAAATTAAACACAAATTTACTCGGTTTAGACCATTATATTTTTAAGATAAATTATAGAACCCTCATAGACACGAAGATTCTTTACAGGTCTTTTTACAGGATGGCCTGGGGCTAACAATATAAAGTTAATACTCTACACAATGCAACGTTCACCAATTCCATCGTAGGAACATAACATTAAATTGCGTCCACAAAACTAATTTCGGAGATCGTGCTTTCGCGGTGGCTGGACCAAAGTTATGGAAAAAACTACCTAAGAAACAGACAGCTTTCCACAGCTCAAAAACCAACTTAAGACACATTTATTTAGACAATCCTATAAAAACCTATAGAATCTGACCACAACAACACTAGCTAATGTTTTCCACTCCTAGTGTGCACTCCGCGAAAACACCTAATTCTTTCAGGCACTCCCAACTACTATGGTATTAAACATTATTTTCATGCCTACCTTGTAAATAAGTAAGAGTAAATAAGTTTTTTTAGCATTCAGTTGTTTTGTAATATAATTTGCTGTGTAAAGCGCCCTTGAGGTGAGTATTTCGCGAAAACGGCGCAATATAAATTAGCCAAATATTATTATTATTATTATTACAAATAAAATTATATTGTATTTATGTTCTAAATCAGTTTCTTTCATCCATTTGAATGGATTATGCCAGAGACATCTGTATTCCTTTCCCATGATATAGTTTGTATACATAGCTTTCGCAGCTGGTATATTTATATTTTTCCATAATTATATACGTTTATTTTTAAAGTGAAGTATTATTAATCAATACTAGAAGTTATACAATCGGCTATTCCCGATCGCTTGCTGCTAGGCCCTGCGGGTTTTTTTGTTGCTGGTAAACGTAGCTGTCATTGCAGCGAAATGATAGCAAGGTTGACTAGTAACAAATATGTGTGTTATAAATTAACAAACGTGTGTAAATATTAAATACATTATTTTATAAGTGACCAGTTTTATTTTATGTGTATAGTGTTTCTACACATTAAATATTATCTGCATGTATTTAAAACAATCTGTACTTCTTGTTTCTTTATACGATTCTGACATTTGTTTTTTTTTTTAAGCTGGCAACGGAAACACGTACATTACTTACGCCATTTAGCGCGTTCATATTATAAATATTATATGATATTCTTCCGAATTATTGAGCATGCTTTATTATTTACCTGCTTAATAATTCGGAAGAAAACAAGATGTCTCTTAGCTAGTAGCAAAAACTTTACAGGTAAATTCCTGCCTTAGTTCCTTTCATAGTTATGGAGATATGCAATATCAAAGTTTGAATTTTTCTCAAATATCTATAACTTATTTTTTGCAAATCTAACAATTTATCATTACTGTAACTAACATCAATTATGAACAATTCCTTAGCTTCAGTACAAGTCGAATGAAATGATAAAAATATTGGGAATATTGAGAATAGATTTTTTTACAAGGTTTTTGCATGCTCTTTACTCTTGTGGTGTGCATCATGAAAATTATGTTCAATATTTATGGTGTTACGAGGTTACGTTTAAAAGACGGACGATCCACGCAGCGTGTGGCGCAGGCTTAAAACTATCTTATATACATTACTTTTAAAGTATCAATAACTTTTAAAGTAAATCATATTCTTATCAATCTTTCGCACCCCAAATTTTTTTCTGTAATATAATGTTTTCTAAGATAATTTAAAGGCAAATTGTCTCGGTTATATGGCTTTAGTAGGTAATTTATTTTGTTCAAAAATGTTTTCTTCTTCAGAATCCTTGAAAGGATATTAATCATCATTAAATATTTCATAAATATTTTAAGTTAAGTTAACCAAGTTATTCTGCTCATTTACCATATTTGAAAGCATCGAAAAATTATTACGCGTACAGGAAAATCGAAGTTGGTGCGCTATCAGAGTAAAGATTGATTGACCAATATGATTCCAAACGAACTGTAAATATTTAACAACAAGGCACTGAAATGAAAATTAACGCAATTAAACATCTTCACTACCATCACACATTTTCTCTGCAGGGGTTGGCAGAGAAGATAGGATGTAAATAAAAAGGAGAAAAACAATAGTTAATGAAAATTTAAAATAAAATATGGTGGCAGGTACGGAGGGCAGCAGGAGCAGCGCAGCTACGCTCCTAGCGGCCGACTGGCCAACCTGTCGATACCTGCGGAATCGTTCGCCAGATGGCGCCAGCAATCCTCCACTCGCTTATTGCATTATCATCCGTATCTCAGACCCGTACAAAAATATTGCTACGACTAGTGTTCTGATTAAATTTACGCTTGTGGATCTGGTAATAATTTCAGTATTGCCAGTTTTTTTTTCAATTAGTCCATCTTTGACCAAGTATCGGTATTTTTTTTTTGATTTGTTCTTCATGTCCTCATTTGAAATTTTAAAAAAAACAAAGTACTCAGAGTTCTTCACAATCTCGAAGTTACCTATTAAAGTTATGTCCGGCCTTTTTATACGTTTCCGGTCAACTGTCATCATTCTTTCTTCCATATTGAATGAATTTTAATTAATAAGTGCTTAGAGTCCAATCATAATTTTGTCGTAAAAAAGAGTAAAATTCCTTAAAGTAGATAATAAAGGGATAAAACTTAATTATATGGAAATTTATTAAATATTCGTAAAGCCATAAAGAATAACATTTCTCTAATTAATAATCAAATAAATTTTCCCCTACAGTCCTCTGTATAATTTAAAATTATCAGGTAAAACCCAAGATTTGTCAACATATGAGGTGTTGAGAAATCTTGGGTTTAAATAGACCCCACTCCATCTACCTCACTCTTCTACTTAAATTCTTAATCCTTTTTGATAAGAAACTTAGTGCTGTTACCATTAGTTAACCTTATGTTAACCATTAGTTAGAGTAACACGCATATAAAGAGAATTTTATGAAGGTGTTGGTTGTAAATAATACTATGGTTACGGTATGTAGTGATATTTACATGCTAGTGTAGTAATTGTTCTAACAAAGAGATGGTTTATGTCTCGAAACCAGTAGACAAAAAAGTAATTTTTAGTGGTTATATACTAACATAAATAATATTTTATAATATAAAGTGCATTAAAATAACCTCAGATAAAATTTGATTTTTCCTCCCCACGACCAGCCCCTGGCCTTCAAGAGCCGCACAACCCATCTGCCAGGACAGGTCCTGTCTGAAGTTTAGGAAGCCCTGTCCTCCCGGACCGGAAATAGAACAATAATCCCTTCCCCTTCGCTCCAGCCCTTACGAAAGGAAATAAATGTTCACATTTACATAGGAAAATTTGCATATCTCGCCAGTTTTCGCAAGAAATGTCTTCGGTGACGCCGTGCATATGCGGAAAAGGCCCTCGGATCGAATCGACCCCCACAGTTTGCACAGTTCAAATATAATCCGCCATTTCAAATATAGTTTCCAAAGAAGTTAAAATTGATTTTCAAATTAACGATACAAATTGTGTGTGCGTGCGAGCATGTCTATTTTTATGCTCGACTTATGAGAGACGCCCAGTATAACGAGCGTGGCATTATAACCTTGCTCGGGAAGACATTTGGTCGCGGGTTAAACCGTATAATGTGTATTGTTTTATTCCTACTGGAATAAACGTATGAACTAACGTCGGAGTGTTATTGCAAATACCGCACCTGGATAAAAGATATAATATAAACAACGTATATTCTTGACTTAGGTAATTATATTTCATATAACACAATGTGTCTATGTAACACAGACAAAAAAGACACAAGCGTTGATGAATAGTGTTATGTAAAATAAAATGTTTTTTTTTTTTTAATATTTTGTGTTTTCTTCTTCTTTTTTCTTCGTCTTCTTGTGCCCTATGCTTTCAATGGACGTTTCTGTCATATTAGCTATCATCGCTTTATTTACGACGGCCTGAAATAGGTCTACACTATATTGGCCAACCACTGCCTTAGGTTTTTCAGCCACGTTGTCCTTCTTCTTCCAGGGCCCCGACTTTTGGCATCTTTCCCCGTACTAGAGATGCAAAGTCTTTTATTTATCTGGCTGTCTCATATTATTAACTTTTCTGATTTTACTATTTTTATTTTTTATTTTTCTTTATTTATCCGAACCATAACATCTTCGTACGTCACCTAATCGCACCAGAATATTTTGAGTACATTCAAATTTTTCAACAACACAATGCCTAAATTTTCACAAGGGGAATTCATAAATCAAGATATATTATATATGTCTCATAGAGACAAAGCAATTTTTTATTTGGGAATGAACGTATGGAAAGAATTGTCGAAAGTTATATTGTGTAAAGTGATCACTTGTGCCAGTCGTACGGTAAATCGTAAGCCCTATGAACACCCAAAAAGATTTCCATATCTACTTTCCCATATAAAAAATAGCTTCGTCTCTATGAACAATTTATATCTTGATAGTCTATCCAGCATACTTTGAGTATTCTTCTGTGGATCCACATCAATCCACACAAGAATCGATTGGAATTTTGAAATGGCATTTTTAATCAAGGTAGACGTGCTTGCATATATCTAATCACATAGTTTTGTCTTCCGTGCTAAGTGCTAATTTTGAGAAATAAATTTACATTTCAATTCATTTCTTTCTTCATTCTTAGATGATTTTTCTTTCTCTATAAACTAGAGACTAGAAAAATAGACTTTCTCTTTTTACTCAAATTGATAAACGAACTATCAACTATCCTCAACTATTAAAACATATCTGCTCGCGTGTTCCATCTCACGTAACTAGAAGACATGCAGGTTGTTCTTTGAAAACTTTAGACACCAACCAGGTTTTTCATTCCCCCTTGCAAAAGCTTCCTAGACTAGCAAACAGATACTGGCAACTTGACGTTTTTGGCACCAACTTTAAAATATTAAAACATATTTTAAAGCTGTATTGAAAGATTACCTTACGAGCTCATGCAAAATAGATTAGTTTAATATAATGAACACTGGAAATGAATTAAAATTATATTAATTTAATAATTTTCTAGATACAAATTTAATCGGAGCACCGTCCTTTAATTCTCACAGAATTATTATTAATATTTCACACTTATTATCACTAAAAGCTTCGCTGCACTTTTGTCTATCGCTATTTCGCACGTAAGTACCCATTTGCGCCGTATGTCTGTTACTCGTTTTTCGTTTCTGGTCAGCTGGCACGGTTCACCTTTCTGTGGCCTTCTATGTCGCTCTGTCGAAACAAGCGCGCGCTAGTCCTTGCTTTTATACATTCCTAACTATTTCGCGAATGTTCTACTAGTTTCTCCATATTTCTAGTAATTGATGGTTTTATTGAGAATATAGTAGTGATAGACTTCGATAATGCGTAGTAACCATTTTATTATTATTTACATAAATATTTTTATCTGTTAGAATTTATTTTAATGATATTCTTTAAATACCAAGATAACCACCAAAATTTAAACCACTTGTATAATATATTTAATCAAATTACAACATACTAACCCGCAATGTCAACAAACCACAGCAAGGATACCTACTAATACACTGATAAACTCTGTGTATTATGCACAATCGTAACAGTGTATTAAAAAGTGCAAAGTTATGAAACACGGACTCTACATAATCTACACCTGTTGATGAGCTGCTCCTCTCAAAACAATAGTAATGACAAAATAACTCAACGTGTGTGTATAATTATTGAAATTATTTACATAAATACCGTCAACTGAGGTAACTTTGATTTTGCGGGGTGACATTTATAATCCCGCGAAGGTAAATTTATTAATTAAAATATAATTTTGATGAAAAAAAAACGCGGTAGTCACCATCCCGTGTTATACTTTTAATGTAAAAAAGTCATTCAATAAATAGGCTTAATATTTCTGTACAATATTATCAATTCTCTGATTGCAACAGCTCTCTCTCTCTAAAGCATTTTTTAGAATTTCACCGTTAACTGTCTAAAAGATATATTATTTTACGATATAATGCAAAAAGCTACCGCATACACTTATCACTTGTGTAGAAGATACAGACTGGGCAATAAGTACAGTGAGTTAGTAGATGTTTTCCACGACTGCTTAACTATTTTCAAAAGAAACATATAGTCCATTTTGAGGCAGTTATAGTTTTTTTATTTAAATTTGCTTAAGTTTTACTGTTTTACACAGAGGTTATATAATTTTAAGAAAACGAATGCAGTCATCGAAGATTCCTAATTTATAATACTGAATTCAAGGTTTTATAGAAAACAAAGCTTTTAAATTTAGAGAAAACATGATTTTGGAAGTGAATTCAGTACATTTAAGCAATCCTCGATGACTTTATTCAAAACATTTTAATATTTTTTTAGATATTACTGCTTGCTTCAATACTCCACAATAAATTTTCCGTGTACATTTTTATTTACGAGTACATATAATAAAATAATATATTATTTAATAAACCTCTCCAATATTCTGCCGATGTCTAGATCTGGAAATGCTGAAGAAATGAAATGAAGAATTGCGCAAAATCTCCGGCGGCAGAAATACGAAGCACAATGAATGACAAACAACTTTGATAAATAAATAATAATAACAATAGAGGGGGAAGTTCTCGGACACCTTCTCCTCCAAGGGCGCGGGGGCGAGGGGCGAAGGTTTCCGGGGCCAATCAACTCCCCCCGTCAGACGCACCAGCGAGCCCGGCCATTATTCATCACAACAATCATATTTTTCTCCGATTCGCCGCTTTATTTATATAAATGATTCGTGTTTTCACACAACACGACGTAATTGGTAGAACCGAGGGTTAATTATGACATCACACCGAGGACGGCGCGTGATGGAGATTGTTCCGAAAGTAGTTTTTCAGAAGTGAATTTAATCGGAAATCATTTGACAGAAATATCGCACCCCAAGTCCAGACTATTACCTGTTATAATATTGTCGCGTCTCGTGGTTAAGGAGGAATTAATGAAATCACTGGAAATTAATAAGCGATTTATTAATTAACGGTTAATTAACTATTCAATATACAATTTAAAACAAATTAAACTTAACGCTATTCCTTAAATTACACTATTTTGCAGTATGTCACTCGTCTATGAGCACTTTATTTTCGCTGGGTAATACGTAGGTATTTAATCGCTCGTAGGATTTATCGCGTTTATTTATTTCGCCAATTAGGAACTTCGCTCGATTATTCACTTTATTTATCGCTTTGCGATTCAATTCACGACTGGCCACACTAGGCGTCATCTTACCTTCGCGCGTACTTTGCACTAAATTGACCTGTCAAACATGACACCTCCGCAGCGTCCTAGATCCGCGCTATTTATACCTGCAAATGCTGGTATTTTCGTACTTTCTAGATTATTCTTGAGTTTATGAGAAGGTTCTCGATGCTTCTTGGTTGTACAGGGCATTTCTAAACGTTAGTGGACGTTTCGAGAAGGTTATAGATTACCTTCGATTGTTATAGGCCGTTCTCGATCCTTCGATAGTGCTGTTCCAAGTGACATATATAATCAGGAATTCGGACAGTGCGTAAATTATTTTTAGCATCTCGTTACAATATTGCTTAGGTATAGTTTTTTGTTCTCGTGTTTCAAATAGTACTACTGAAAGCGTTAAAACTGATTCTTACGCATATTACTTGGAATGTGCTAGAAGAATGGAAGTAATTTTCTCCTTTAATTAGTTTCGTTGTATATACTTATACTATACTTTTCTTTATATACTATACTTTATATACTATACTTTTTGGTTCATTTTTGTTTTTACTTTTTTCTTTCTTTAATAAATAGAGATGCGAACACGGAATACATGTCGCATCAATATTTTTACAATTTTTAAACTAAGCTAAACGTTTGTGCGGTGAAAATAGGATTAACTTGCTGGTGTCCTGGAATAGGGCTTGAAGACCGAACACCAGATCACTAGGCGAGCGTCATGACCACTACACCAACAAGCTACTCAATATTTTATTTTTTTAATACAAGTTTTTAACATATTATTGTTTTTTTTTTATTTTACAAAAAATATTCTGACTTATTGATAAAAAAAAATTTAAATGTGTTTTTATGAGTGTCGTTTATATTATTAAAAACAGTTTGAAAAAGTGTTAGAGACATACTTATAAAAAACTTGTTGTGCATACCTATGTGAAACCCACTAGGGCGTTGATAATAAATAAATTAATATCAATATGACAAAATATCATTATTGCTTTAAGCAAAACGCATATAACAATAAATCACATTTTAAAAGGGATGTTCATGTACTTAATTTCATGAAAAATGTATTACGCGTAAATTTACCACTTTTAATTTATTCTGAGTTCAATGAGACTGCCTAAGAAGAAGAAGAAGAAGAAGAAGCAGAAGTCGTGAAATTTATGTGTATGTTTCAGAAATAATTATATTTTTAACGAAATTACAATTTCAATTCATAATTAGCTGTAACCCGTAAAAAATGACGGAACATTGATTCACGTCTTTGCTAAGCCCTAATATATATTTAAAGCATCTTTTTGGTGGTCCACGAAGAGGCTACCGTAGCAACATGCGTTGAATGGCCGGTTCAGGTTTGCTGGCCCGGGTTTCAAGTCCCATCTCCGACCGTTTAATTTGCTTTTTCAACAGTAAATTCGAATTTTACACGAAGTAACGGAGATAGACAGACGGACAGATAGACGGACAGACAACGGAATTATTATATTTGATAATACTCATTATTTGTGTGTAGGTATATAGAACCATTCTCAAAAATATTAATATAATAATAATAATAATAATTGGATAACTTATATAGCGCCGTTTTCGCGAATACTCACCTCAAGGGCGCTTTACAAAAATTATTATCTTACAAAACAACTTACTGCTAGAAAATACAAATTTTATTTCCTATTACTTATTCACTAGGTGGCATACAAGAAATGGAATTAATATCGAGTACTATAATAGTTGGGAGTGCCTGAAAGAATTAGGTGTTTTCGCGGAGTGCACAATAGGAGTGGAAAACATTAGCTAGCGTTGTTGTGGTCAGATTCTATAGGTTTTTATAGGATTGTCTAAATAAATGTGTCTTAAGTTATTTTTTGAACTAAGGTAAGCTGTCTGTTTGTCTCAGTTTATTAGGTAGTTTGTTCCATAACTTTGGTCCTGCCACCGCGAAAGCACGATCACCGAAATAGTTTTGTGGACGCGATTTACTTCAGCTAACCTATTTGTATTAGATGTTGATGCTGAGCGAAGTGTTAGTTGTCTATTATTTGCGGAGAATGGAATGCGGAAGTCGGTTATGTATTGAGGGGCCATGTTGTGAATAGCCTTAAATATTGTAAGGCAAAGCTTATATTCAATCCTTTGTTGACATTTAAGCCAGTGAAGGTTTTGAAGATGGTTTGAGATGTGCGCAAACTTTGAAATGCCGGTAATGAGTCTATGTGTGAATAAAAAGCCAACATATTATTATTTTCATTTTTATATTAATTAAGCATACGCTGCTGTTTTCATAAACTGTTAACTCGCTTTGCAGCTTTTCGATAGATCACTACTTTGGCAAAGTGCTATTCGATAAATTGCTTCAAGTTGAATTGTTTTTACGTAAATAAATTTGTGGCGATTGATTTATTATTTGCCATGAAATGATTTTTGGAGCCGTTGCCCAAATTCGTTCAGGTGTGGCAAGCAATGTTATTAAGGAATAGGAAATATTTATTGAATTTATTGAAACATTTTGGCAATATTTTATATGAACAATAATAGTGATATTACTGTCACGGAATGGCAGGCAGAAGGGATATCACACATATCCAAATCCCTTGTAATATATCCAACACTATCGTAGAATCTAGAACGGTCTACAATTATCTATAACCTTTACGAAACGTTTAAAAATGACGGAACAGTCGTAAAACGATAAAAAAATCCTCCTAAATACTAGTACAATCTAAAAAGTTCGAAAATACCAGCATTTGAGAATAAATACGGAACAAAAGGGTGTTTTTTATAGACGATGTTTTTTATTTTGAAATAAAACGCTGAAAAATATTTTTAATATGCATGAAATTGATTTTATTTGACTGATAATTTTATGTAATTAATATTTCAACAAAATATGTTTTTGGGCATGTGGCAGCTGTAATTGGCGTGTACGTGGCGTAATCTGGTAGTCCAATTTTCACACACTCTTCGCAGTAAATTAGGCTATATTTCGGCAATAATCCATCAAATATTGGTATTCAACCCAGTTGTATCAACGAATTCTAATGAATGTATTTTATAGTTTGGAGGCTAAGAACGCATATAACACGAAGCCAGTATAGCACAATGGATTTCTGATACCGAATCTAATTTACGAAAGTAAGGTCGTTGAATAAAAATACGATCGGTTTGGTCCATGTGTGGAAAATCTGTGTTCCAAATAGTGAGGAATGAATAAATTAGAAGTGCATGTAATGCTGACTAGCGTAGTAGATAGAATGAAGATATATCGCTGAAATATTTCTTTTATATGAAATGTATGAGTGAGGTTAAAGATTATATAAGAGTGTTAAAGACAGCAGGAACGGAGGGCATCAATAAAAGATCTGGTATGACCAGATAAACCAAGTATTCGTATATGGCCTTGTTAAAGACTTCAATAATCAAATAGCGTGAATGAGAAGATATATGATGTGGTCGATGCTAAAGTGGTATGGTGTGGTGTTCTATAGTCAGTTGGCTAATCAGAATGTCGTTGTTGATCTTGATACTGAAAGAAGAAGTTCACTATGAACGATAAATAGTCCGATGATACCACAAAATCACAAAATAAATTTTGTGGTCTCTCTTGAGTGTTTTCATACCAAATGATTACTTTCAGACCAAAACGACAATTCTGCTTATAAACTTACTTAATTTTTTTATACCTGTCATCTGCCAATATTTCCCGAACTCAAATATTATAATATTCAAACCTTTTTACCTGCTACAGAGTACATCTATAGAAAACATTTCAGGTTTGATATTACAAGGAACTTTGGCTTTCGCTAGCTCTTAGTCTAATTGTATAATCATGATATCAACAATATTTTTACTTTATACTTTAATATCATACAAGGACTCTCAATCTGGGTCAATAACGAGCTCTTAATGGTTTCTTTGTTAAAAAATTAAAAAATCATACACCATCTTATTTTTTGTTGTTTATAAATTAAATTTTGTTGGCATATTTTTATTGTTGACAGTCTCTATTTTCATAATAGCCACAAAACTGTTTGGGACATTTTGAAATTTCAACAAAGACGAAATGTGAGTGCAATTGTCCTCTTGGTGAAACGATTTCGGGTGTTTGAAAGCTTTTAGCAAAATAAATAAATAGAATTTAATACATCGGGTGAACGAGTGATGGATTTCCTAGGCGTATTCTATATTACAGGACTGCCAATTTCCATATAAAAATCGTTCAAGTTTCCGAGAAGTGGGCGGATTGAACGGGAATATCTAGTATTGTACCGAGAAAGGGACGTTCAAATTGGTGTATTTTCCGAAAAGTTATTTTGATATTATTTTACATTTAATATTCGAGAAGTTCTGAATTGAGTGTTGTTCTGTAACTTTATATCAACAGTATGATTTACTTTGTATTGTGAATTTTAAGAAAACTATTTTGATAAAATTATCATATTTTGACATTCTTGAAGGTCTACCGAATATTTACGCACATTGTCTAGAAGAAAAAAAAACGGTGCTTTGAATGAAATAATTTCTAATAGAAATATTTCAAATATAAAGAAGACTGAATTCAGTGAAGATGAGATCCCTTAGAAGTATGTGCGACAAATCGATTTATGAAAGAGTCAAGAATGAAGATATTAGGAATGAATGTAAAGCTGATCTACGTATAATTAATATAATTTAAAAAAAGGGTCGCTCAGATGGTTTGGGCACCTTGAGCGAATGATAAAAAGGAATGAATGGTAAGAAAGATATAACGCACGTGCGGACGAAAGGGCGACTGCGGAAGACGTAGCACCACCAGATTAACCAGATACTGGAAGATGGTCCCATTAGAAGCCTCTACAACCGTCGAACTTGCATGCGAAGATGTATGAACGTGGATGAGGCGACAGTTGTGTGCCAGGACAGAAGAATGTGGCGCTCTATCCTCTCTCCCCATGGGGAAACGGTTTGTTGATAAGTAAAAATTATATGAGAAATGATAATATAAAATATATACCTTTGTATCGAATCGCTGCAATGGGAGACAAATTAAGCACAAGAAAGTCAATGAACAAGAACATAACTGGACTAATGTTATACTCTTCATTTTTATTATTCATCCACTTGTCTGGAAAGCTTTATTCTCATCTTCTAGAATATTCGCACGTCTGTGATCGCTCTTGTTCACTATCGAACGCCCGGTAGTTTCTTATTGATTTAGATTTAGATATGAATTTTAACAGTATGTAGTGATGTTCACACATCTTATTCTGTCTTAAATTTCTAGGTCAACGAGACTATCGGCCGTATTCTGAAAATAGCAATATTGCTATTTCTGTGTCTTGACAGTTATATATGAAATTTTGATATTTTAAGTTTGACAGGCTTAAAATTAATGAATTCAATCAATTAAAAAGCTCTAAAATGTAAAAAACGTTAACTATTTCACAATTTTTGAAAAATTATTGTTTAGGTTTTAGAGCTTTCTGATTGATTGTTGTATTCATTAATTTCAAGCCTGTCAAAATTAAAAGGTCAAAATTGGCGACATTACAACCTTATACGATAACTGTTAAGATGTCGAAATAGTAATGTTGCTATTTTCATAATACGGCCGTATTTATCCCTTATTTCCTCCTTGCAACTTAATTTCCACCACGGGATTATGAAGAGATACGAGAGACGAAGTATTTGAAATATCAAATGAACTATCATGCGCTATATTATTTGATTCTTATGTTATTTTTGTAATCAAGTCTATAATAAATTGAATAAGATTATTTTACTGATTGCAGTACAAAGATTTTGAACTTTTATACACTATTTATTGTATTTTACGTCCGTCCTTCTGTCGGTCCGTCCGTTGTAACTTCGTGTAACGTCCGTAAATCCTTTATGATAAATATTTTTTTTGTCTATACTATTTTTTTATTTTTTTTTATAAATAAATAAATGCTTATTCCTTAGGAACCGACATGTATAAGGTATAAGTACCGTATTTTGTGACAGCTAGTAAACATTAATAAAATATAACAATGTATCAATAATTAGTTCAATTGTGATAATTTTCAATTTCAATTTTTCAATTTCAATTTCAATTTTTACTTATTACATAATATGTACATTACAAACATTATGTTCAATGCATACATATTATTAACTTACATCTAAAAATATACATATACACATATACATACACATCCATATACACATATACATAAACACATATGTATACATACATACACATATACATATACATACACACACATATACATATTGTGTATTAAAATACTAATTTATTATTAAACAATTATTAAACAATTAGAAGTGACCTGTATAATCTGGTCAAAGGTGTAGGAGAATCCTGCTTCGGAAAACCCCCTCAGACACATGGAATATATCAATATCCAAAGCGATCTTGTTCAGCATAGCTGTAGCTTTTCCAACAGGCATAACCATCGGCAGGTTGGTCCTGTATATTGGAATGTGAAACAATCTATGCTGACGATGTCTAAGGTAATTATCAGGAACATACAAACCAATGCTCTGCATAATTTCAGTATTGTCGATCATACCGCGCAACAATCGATAAAAATGTGTAATCAAATACACATTCCTTCTAGTCTCTAAACTATTGTAGCCAAGCATACCCTGGAGAAACTCGGTTGGGTAAAGCCAAGGATAATGCCCGTACTCTCTCATGTAGAGATATCTCAGAAACTTCTTTTGGACTTTCTCCACCATAAGAGAGTACTTGCTCTCATGTGGCCCCCAGATCATCGAGCCACTCTCGAGTCTACTCCGCACCAAGGAGTTGTAAAGAGTTCTCAGTACGCGGGTATTCTCGAAAACCCTGGCAGTACGCAGAACAAATCCTAACATTCTCAGAGCATTACCACTGATCGTCTCTATGTGATCGTGAAATGTCAGGCTGCTTACAAATTTAACACCTAGATCTTTAACATTCGATGTTCTTGTCAGATTTTGGTCGTTCATTTTGTAGCGAAAAAATAGAGTTTTTTGGGCCCTAGTGAAGGATGTAACCGAACACTTGGAAACATTAAACAAAAGTTTATTTCGTCTTCCCCATTCACATATATTTGATATATCTGTTTGGAGAAGATGAAAATCGTCCAAAGTTGACACCTTTAAGAAAAGCTTTAAGTCATCCGCAAATAACAGAAAGCGCGAGTTTAAAATTACATTTTTTATATTATTGATAAAAATCGAGAACAACAATGGACCCAGGTTAGATCCTTGCGGGACACCCGAGAAGGTATAGAAGCACTCTGACGCGAATAGACCGTAGGAGACGTATTGGTTCCTATTTTGGAGGTAGCTCGCCATAAATTTTAGCATACCATCCGAGAAACCAATCTCATACAACCTTTTCAATAAGACATCATGGTTGACTGTATCAAAGGCTTTGGCGAAGTCATTATATGAACAGTCTACCTGATGTCCCGCGTCCAGAGCTTCCGTGACATAATTTATGAAAATCATCAGATTGGTCTTAACCGAGCGGCCCTTCCTGAATCCATGTTGTTCATCAATTATAAACGGCTCTACTCGGGAAGCGACGGTTTTACTTATTATAATTTCAAATACCTTAGCTGGTGCAGAGAGAACAGCTACAGGTCTATAATTTTCTACGGATAACTTAGAACCACTCTTGTGTATGGGAGTAACTTTTGACGTCTTCCATGTTTCCGGGAAGACCCCTGTATTTACAGAAAGATTAAACAAAAAACATAGCGGTTTTTTTATCAGTTCCACACAGCCTTTTAAGAAGAATGTTGGAATGAGATCTGGCCCAAGAGAATGGGTATTACTTAGATTTTTAATAGTGTCGGCCACATCCTTTTCATTGATATATTGAACATCATGCACCGATCGGAGAACATGTTTTAGCAATATTAATATCGAGAAGCGGAGGTTCATTACTATAGACTGTTTTAAAATGACCTGCAAACGCTTCGGCAATATCTGCACCCCGTACCATTTTTTCGCCCCAAGTCATGGAATCAATATTCCCACCATCCGCTTTTTGGGATTTTATATAGGCCCAGAACGTATTAGGGTCTTGTAGAATATTGTTTTCCATCCTGGAAATGAACTCTCGGTGTGCCAATCGAATGCTACGTCTTACGATAGATCTGTAATGTCCAAACATTTCGTAATCGCTGTGACGGCCAAAGGCCGATAATAATGTTAAACAACAAATAAGGGGTGAAATATTCAAACATTAGAATCGTTAAGCATTCACAAGTACATAAACATTATATATGAGGTATTAAAGCAAAGGCAGCAATATCAAAAATATATCTAATTTATAATATACTGAATATGAGATTTTAAAGGAAATAGAGCAAATAAATTTATAGAAAAATGATTTTGAAGGCATAGATGCATAAAATCTAGAATTCAGTACATTTTACGTTAGTAATCTTCGGTCCTAAGTCGAAACATTTTTTGGATATTGCTGCTTTTGCTTTTATATCCCACATATATGTTTACTCAATGTCAAACACCATTTTGCTTAAATTATAATAGTAAGAAAATAAGTTACCAGTTTGAAGATAGTCTTGATAGGCTGAAACCGGTGCGGTCAAAAAATAATAAATAGTAGCTGCTATAACTTTAAAATTATTTTGATTTAATGAAATGAAATACAAACTTCAAATTCTATCATTATTATATTCTAAATTATATTATTATTATATTCGTATATTGAATCATGTAAAAATGTTATCCATAAACCTTTTAGGTTTCTATTATATTATAAATAAAAATATAAAAAATGGGAAAGAAAAGAATATTACTGTTCTTAAACAAATCTAACTAGGCGCTTGTGCTGTAAAAACTTGGAGGCGTGAACACCACTAGACTATTGATGATGAAATAATTAATAACTAAGCATGAAATAAAATAAAAACTAAAAAAAATTATAGTTGATGGTACTCCAAAAAGGCCGCACTGAAGAAGAACACGGGAGGCCTGTGTGGACTAAAAATGATTCAATCAATTATTTCTTCTCGAAAGAGCTTGTATCAAATCGCAATTGATTTTATTTTATCTCAAATATATTGTAGGAAGCCTAGAGAGAGGCAAAAACGGACATGATATATATTTTTCTCTATAATTGTATAATTAATTGCTACATCCGACGTAAAATACGTCGATCCAGCAGATATAAAAGGTTATTAATTGACAACGAATAAGATTTAGGGCTCGTCACGAAATTAGTTGAACATGGCTAAAGAATGGCAGAAAAAACCTAAAAATTCAAAAAACCTTATTAAAAAAGTTTATTGGTCAACCCATGTGTCTTTCAAAATCTAGTTATCCGGTAAGTTATCTGGTTATCACATTAAATAATTAAGAATAGATATTAAATACAATTATCTAATCAAAACAACCTGTGAGATGTAAACTTGCCCTTGAAAATAAACCCATTGAACAAGTGATGGAATTTAAATATCTTGGTGTCAATATACTCAGCCATGGTGATGTTCTCAAAGAGGTGAAAAGCCTGGTGAAGAAAGCTTCAGTTGTATCAGAATGTTTGAATATAATAATATGGATTAACAAGGACATGCAACTTAAAAGTAAAGTCAGAATCTACAAAACCTGTATCACACCGATGATGACCTATGGCAGGTGTGGCGAACCTTTTTGGGTCCGCGTGCCAAAAATCCTCAAATATTATTTCTCGATTGTATGTTTTGCCCAAACAGTAAAAAAATTTAATAAAATAGAAAAAAAAAATCTGAATTTTATTTACAACCTTAAAAATTACAATATAGTTTCTTAACAATAAAATCGTAATCAATAAACATACACATTAGTTATTTATCAATGAGATTTTTTCTGTTGTATATTCGATGATAAATTCTTAATATCTGGTTCATATTTCGTCACTTTTAGTAATACACAATGTAGAAGAGAAAATTGATAAAATTGTTCTCGCTAGTTTCTTTAAATCGCTAAAGATTTCTGGAATGGCGTTCCAATGATTAATTATTTATTCTTCTGCGTATTTACTAATTATGTTCGTTAATCGATCGCTTTCAACTATTTCCAAATTCAATTATTTAAAAAATTAAAAAAATATTTTTGAACTTGGAAATCGTTCGCGTGCCTTCCAAATTCTCAAACGTGCCACCTGTGGCACGCGTACCCTTGGTTCGCCACACCTGACCTATGGCATCGAAACAAGAGCTGACACAGTTCGCACTAAATCACTTCTTAGAACCACAGGGAAGAAAACCCTCAGAAATAATAACAGGCAAGAGTCTACGCGACAGAATGAGAAACTCCAAGATCAGAAAAATTTGTGATATCCAAGATGTTGTCAGATGGGGGAGACAAAAGAGAAGTTTATTATTTATAGAATTAAAGT